>JAHMML010000015.1:2903959-2918381 GCA_020341155.1 Eciton burchellii
GGGAGTGCGGAGTGCTTGCGAGTACTCGTCCGCGCAAGCTGCGCGCTGTTCCTGCTCGTTATGCTTTCCGGTGCGCGGCGCTCATCGAGCAATCTATCCCGAAAGCTCCGGCGGCAAGTAGATACAGACCCGTTGGCGTCGGGACGCCGTCGCGGCCTGATAGGCGCCTGGTACAGCGTCGGCTCGCGATCCGACCTGCGACGCCGTCCTCGCCACAGGTGTGCCATCGCGACGCCCGTTCCCGTTCGTTCCGGCTCGCCGGGCGACGCCGGGTCATCCGCGACAGACGTCGCGACGTCGGTCAGCCGGCGAACCCGGCGACGATGTCGACGACGACGCGTCAACGACGGCAACTGCCCACCTGTCGCTCATCGCTTGTCGCGGCTCGGTCGCAACGAGTTTTCAAACCCGGCGACCAGGAAGCAGCAGGAACTCGACGGCTGGGGCGTCGCGACGGCGATGTCGCGTCGTCGGCCACAGCGCCCCGTGGCGCCAGTCCTCGGGCGTCGCGACGCTCGAGCAGGAGAACACGCCTCGCGGAAGCGGCATGCTTGGCCGTGCCGGCCGATCGCCTGACCGTTACTACTTGGCTACCTGGAATCTAATTGCAAGCAATCGGGTCGTCGTGATAAATAAACTCAGGCTCGAGCTAAGATGCGTTTGATCAACCGTTGCTTGAACATTGCCACTTTGTCTCCGGAGGTAATCTCGCCATAACCTCAATTTAGAAACGAGACTCAAAGTGCGGTGAATAAAAATTGTTTTTAAAAATCGGAGGATCGATGATGTAAGAATAATTATGATAATGTTGGAATAGACGAGTCTTACGAGCAATCGAGAATATCAATTCGATTCTCTCTCTCTCTCTCTCTCTCTCTCTCTCTCTCTCTCGTTCTTTTTTTCTTTTGCTCGTATTCGGTGAACATTAAGCGCATTTGCAATGGACACGAGTGAATACGCGAGTATTGACAGTCGTCGCAGCCGGTACCACTCGACGAGCGCCCCTGAGAAAGCTCTGCGGCGCCCTAGCGTCGCGACGCTCTACCCGGCGAGCATGACAGCGGCCGTGTCGGACGCGGCCGGCGACGCCGGTGTCCCGGCGACGTCTGACGGAGCTGCCCGTCAAACGGAAGACGTCGTCTGACGTACCACCGTGCCAGGGGCGCATAGACGGACAGGAGGTGCGCGAATACGCTCGAGGATCGCGCGCGTGGAGCTTTCCGGGTGGCTGCGAGGCGTCGCGACGTCCGTCCGGGCGGCCGCCGGCCGCGTCGGGACGGACGCCGTCGGAGGCCGCGCCGCGACGTCCTCCGCGGCCAGGAGAACAACAGGCGCCGGAAGGATGCCGACGTCTCCTACGACGCGTCGCGACGGGCGTCGTTGCGGCGAGAAATCGTATCCGAGTAACACGAGGCGAACGGAGCTGGCAGGCGTCGCGACGCCCGGGGTTAATTATAGATCGAGGGTTCCCTTCCGCCTGCACCCATTGGGGGATGGAAATAGATTGGAACGCCCCGCGCACGCGTGCTCCGTGCGTTCGATCCAAGTCGCCGAGAATAGGACTATCTCGTCGCGAGCGAATGTTCAATGGCTGAGCTATCGGATCAGATAAACCGTCTGCTGTGTTGGCACATGTTCCTGATTACCGTCGGTAAGGTGAGATTGAGCGCACGATGCAAATGATTATGATACCGTTGGCTTGTGAAGCCAATGGAATTCATCTTTCGGAGAATATCACATTTCTAGAAAATCGCCATTCCTTTCGTTGCGCGAAACTGTAACACGCGCAACACCTCTTTTCCTAAGTATAGTCTATCTAGTCTATCTGTTCTATCTATATCGAACGATACAATAGATGTGTCATGAGCATAGTTGTGGGATATAATACTGCTAACAACACAATGCTGTTTCGTAGCGTGTTTCTCGACTTTCAACGACACGCGACATCCACGAGTAACCCCATCCCAAGATTTAGGAGAGCTTTTCATCGGCACCGATATACTAGGATTGCATAATGCAGGGTAATGCTTGTCTAGTAGTAGGACAGGCTTCGGGAGAGCTTGCGGAACCGGACGGTTGTCCGGCGTCCCGACGCCGTAGCAGGAAATCATGTCGCGCCTCGATTTAAGCCAAAGCTACGAATCCGAGATTCGCAAGGGACGGATAACGAACGTCACGATCCCGATGTACGTATGTGTCGCGATGGACGTTTCAGTGAAGAAGGACAGCGTATGATCTGCCGCGTATAATCGACGGCGAGCGAGAAAGAACCTAGACACTAGACACTAGCAAAGCGCTCTTGCTAGGAACGATCTAGTTGGCGAATCGCTTGGAGGCGATTAAAAATAAGCGAGTGAGACAGAGGACAGTCGAATTCGGAATCAATCGGCGTGAGTGCAATATCCGTCAGATCTCTCTGGAAATTTCGATATTTATTTCCTGTTTGAACGCATACAAGATACGACTCACTTTCGAGTGAGATAAAGAATGACTCGTCGAATGAGTCAGCTCGGTCAAGCCAGTGAGTTCGCGAGCGCAATTCAAATTCAGGAATGTACCGTGTGCCTCCTGATCTCCGTCCTTTGTTCGATCAATCGCATACTTTGCACGCGCTTACGATTCTAATCAAATTGATCCAATCCGTAATTGATATTGGAATATATCGTCATTCGGTCCTAACGTGTTCCTTGAATTCTGCTTGCGATTCTCGCAACTCGCGCGCGAGTATAAGCTCTTTTTTAATGCGACAAGTGCGCGCCGCGCACTAAAGTAATCAACTCCTCTGTTAAGATTTTGCATGAGTCATCTTTGGTTTTTTAGAAAGTTTTCTACGTAAACAACTTATATCAAGGCTTATCTCGAGTATGAGTCACAAAGTGAAGGGACAAGGCCGCAATCGTTGCCAAAGCAAAGAAAGAAGTCGTTGTCGTTTGCTTACAACGAACGATGAAGGATCGGTGTCTTCAGTGTCTTGCAAGAAGCCAAAGGCAACGGGCGCGCTTTTGTTACTCAGTTGGAGCAAGCATCCAAATATTCTAACCGTTAATTTGTTCGACGATCAAAGAGGATTGTTGCGTTTTCCACGACTCTCATCTTTACCGAACTCTCTCGAACCGGCAATAGATAAATATATAAACGGTGTTTCGCGAAATTATCCAAGGCGCGTTAACACCTCGGATCGGCGAGAGAGAGAGAGAGAGAGAGAGAGAGAGAGAGAGAGAGAGAGAGAGAGACACGAGCAGAAAATCAGTGAGCCCTAGCAAGCGACGATTTTTCCATCGCTCGATATTTTCGATCGCCGAGGCGTGTGCAACATCGCGTTGACGCAATGCGAAACGCAAAACGTGCCGATTTCAATACGCATTGACGCATTGCCGCCTGCGCGAGGACACAGGACGCGAGATGAACAGTGGATTCATGCGGAACGGACGTTAAATAAACACATTAAGGCGCTATCGGCGCGTACACGCGAGCTGCCGCTCGCGATCGCATCGCGTTTAACGCTCCGACCTCCGAGCGAACTCCAATTTCCGGTCGCGCCGCGTGGCGTGTGCGGTTCTTTTATCGCCGCTACGCGGAACACCGTGAAAAACCGCGCCACACTCCCCCCCCCCCCCCCCCCCCCCCCCCCCCCCCCCCCCCCCCCCCCCCCCCCCCCCCCCCCGGGGCCGTTCCCCCGAGCGTCGTTCCGTAATCTTTTTGTCATCGCGGGAACAATCTCGCGCGCATGCGCGCGCGCGCGCGAGAACGCGGCGTAATTTTTCCGCCGATCGTATTAACGGCGCGTGATTAAAGGGGCTCTCGTACGGCGCGCTCGGAAGCGCGTCATTTGCAAACCGAATCAAACGGAAGAAGCGAGATTAAGGTGACACAAGAAGATATTGCCGCTTGCATTACGTTCCGCTCTGCTCTTTCGCGGAGCGGCAAGGAGAACCGGTTGCGAAACGGAAAAAGACAGCCGCGAATGGCTGTGCCATTGCGAGCGGCCGAAAGTCACCCTCGGCCGGCACGTAGTCCGCACGGATCAACATTGGTTGGTTAAAAGGGAGAAAAGGTATCGACGACGCGAATGGAGCACACGCTGCGACTCGCGCGCGCGCGCGAACGAACGAGCGAGAGAAACAGCATTACGCGATGCAGCTTCGTTGGAAAGTAATGGCTCCGAGCAAGCTCGAGCAGGAATGTCGTTAAGAAGCGACACGGAGTGAGCGGATGTTTAATCGAGTCGCGTGTCATTCGGTCGCGAATCAGGTTTCGCTCCTCGCCGAGCAATTTCGTGAACATCGCGGCGCGGCGCTTCAATGTCGCGCGCACACGCTGCGCGACTGACTCTCGCGTTCACCCGGAAGTTGGCGCCGCTTGACGGCCGTATCGATGCGCGCGATTATATCTCGCGCCGCGCGCTGCGAGATCGCGCGCAATCGTGAGCGTGCGGCGCGCATGATATACATACAACGCGGGAGATCACTTTAATTTCCTGGAGCGCTTTATGACGCAATGTTCTCCCACCCCACCCACCCCTCGCCCTCGATTAAAATATCATCTCGCGCGGCGTAAATGTATGCGCAACGTCCGCCGTGTATGCCGACCGTTCGTTTGACGAACGGTAAGCGCATAAATCCGTTAAGCGCGCCTTCATTCGCCAAGCACGCGAGGAGAGAACGGCCGCCAAAAACGAGGAATAAAAACACGCCGCGCGAGTAGCAACGTGAGAACACGAATAAATCCGTGATATGCGTGTCGACGTTTTTTCTTCTCTCTCTCTCTCTCTCTCTCTCTCTCTCTCTCTCTCTCTCTCTCTCTCTCTCTCTCTGTATGTGCGTCTTTCCTTCTTTTAATTGCGGCAATCATAAAACGCGAAGAAGCCTCGTCGCCCGACCGACGTAATCGGAAGCGCGCGCGAGGAAAGCGTCCCAAAAGGAACCGCGCGCATGAAATCCGTCCGACACGCGCGGCGTGCATGATAAAGACATCAATGCACACTCTCTCTCTCTCTCTCTCTCTCTCTCTCTCTCTCTCTCTCTCTCTCTCTCTCTCTTTCTTTTTCTCAGCGATAAAATGCCGTGCGGTTCACAAATTACGAGGCACTTGAGCGCGAGAGGCCGAAATTCGGAAGCGGCGCGTTTCAATAATTTCTCAAAGTGGGATTACCGATTGGAAACGCGGACCTCTTCACGGTCCGAAGCATCATCATTCAGCGTTATATATTACGGATATCTTGACTTTTACGCAATGGCTTTTACGAGGACTTGATACGTAATTTGAATTTACGATCGATTAACCGACCGGTTAAAAGTGCATCGATCGATTTGCATAATAAACACGCTCCGAAACAGTTTTTTTCAGCGTCCTCTGATAAGCCTCTAATAAATTAATCCCCGACCGCCTCTGATACTCTAATTTATCTCAATGGATGACTAGCGCTGTTGATCCTGTTGATCAGAAAAACGCCGAAAGCAGTCGCAAAATGCACACGTGTATACGTGTTTCTTGGAAAAAAAAAAAAAAAAAAAAAAAAGAAAAGAAAAAAAAAAGCAATCGTTGGAAACACTTTAAGATGGTCATCTGAGATCGTCATCACGATCATTTAATTGTCTTCTAGATTGACGCACCTCCAGATTTACCAAACGTTCTCGCGAAGAAGAATTCGCGCCATAGTTCTCCTCAGTCGGGTGCAGGGAGAGCTGATGGTGCTGGCTCACGGCAACAGCCAGGAGGGTGGCGCTCACCCCCTCACCTCAAGAGAGACGGCAGTGCTACTTGTCAGAGCGGCTCGACATCTACTTGGTCGAGCGATGTCTTAGCAGCCGTCGAGCTCAGCTCGGCATCTTAGTCAACAGCAGCAGCATCCGCATGAGCCGTATCAAAATCAGCAACAGCAGCAGCAATCGCCATCGCCGCAGGCCCGGTAACACCGATAACACCGGTAACATCACCTGACTACACGCACCGACGCCTATAAAACGCTTATCCGGATTTTATCTGGATTTTTCCTCCCTTTCCAGCGGAGGAACACGCACGGAGCGGGCCGAGGGAAGATCATATGCCCTGCAGACAGCGCAGAAAATTATAAATCGCGCAGCTGTACGGTAGACATTATTGCGCAAGCCGGCGGTGCAATCAGGTCCACCTGATTCGCGTATTCAATGTACGCTCCCAGCGGATGTAAGGCATCCAGCATCCAGTTGGTAGCCCGGCGGTTTAAGTGACGCGGTGATTATCTGCCTCGGACAACCGATAAATCTCGCCTCACGTCCCGATGGCGTTCTCAACGCGCAGCACAAAAGCATCGAGCCTCGGTGAAAGGTACGCGGCGTAGCTCGATTCTCGATCTCCGATCTCGATCGCCGATGGATGGAGCTTGCAGGCCGATAACGAGCGGATTATCGTGGCGACGAGCGATAAAATCCGCCGTGCTTTCAGCGGCTCTATTATCGCGTGGCGTAAAGCCGTCGAATCCGCGAATCGTTATGGTCGTATAGTAGGCCACGCGGAGGCGTCTTGATGACTTTCTCCCTCTCTCTCTCTCTCTCTCTCTCTCTCTCTCTCTGACTTCCCCATCACGGGAGACGTGCGCGGCGGCGCGCATTCTATCCCCGCGGCGAAAAAAGGAAACGAATAAAAATCCGCGCGGCACGGCCAGGACGACGACGGTGAGAGAGCTGCGGGGAGGGAACCGCGGGACGGGACGGGGCAGGACGGAACGGCGAGGGGGGAGCGGAGGGAGGCAAGGAGTAAAAAATTAGCAGCAGCACGTTTCGAGCCGCGCAATAATTCCGGAGGCGCGTGTTATTCGCTACGTGCCCCTCTCTTCCCTCTCCCTTCCCTTCCCCCCCTCCCTCTCTCTCTCTCTCTCTCTCTCTCTCTCTCTCTCTCTCTCGCGTTTTCTTTTTATTAGAAATTTATGAGTGCAACGACTCTTGCGCGGTCGCCGCAAGGTAAATTTAACACGAGAAAAGAAGATTGAAAAAAGAAAGGAAGAAAAGGAGCGAGAGAAAGAGGAAGAGGAGAGAGAGAGAGAGAGAGAGAGAGAGAGAGATCGGGGGAGGGAGAGAAGAAAGAATCAATATATCTGAGGAGGACACAAGCCCAGGTCCGCGGTGAGCGCGCTGGCGCGTTCGCAAAGAGGCAAAGTCGCGCAACAAAAAGCGGCGAGTATTCGCTCGCGGATTTAAAGGTCAGGTGGAAGAAGAGGTGGGGCCGCGGAAAGGTTGGGAGCGATCGAGGATCCGAGTTCATTCCGCGGACGGATGAAATACGAATCGCGAGCAGCGCGCCGGCGAGTTCGCACTCTCGTCGCGACGCACGAGTTTGCGGTCGCGGTCGCGTCGCGACCGTCACGGTGCGTGCGGGCGCATATTGCGCGTAAACGCACGAACGCGACGAATCGCCGTCGTCGCGAACGACTGACGAGAAGGATAGGATGATTATTCGCTCTATATGCGTGCGTCGGGGCGGCGCGAACGATCATTCGGCGGCGATTGTGCGCTTTTTGCGAGGCCCGGGCGAGGGACATTACGGGGCGCACATGCCGGAAGTGCAATACCGTGTTATTTCGCGGAGCGTGATTCTTATTAGCTGGGCATAAAAGTCCCGAAACGCGACGAGAGATCGTTAATCTGCTTTTTGCCCGTCCTGGCGCGAAGCGTTTAGCTGCACGATTCCGATATTCGCCTTTCAGCATATCGTCCTTTATATTGCTCGTCTTTAAACTTCATATCGTTTATTTGTAGCGGTAACAGCCGATCATCATCAAGAGACGTTCGCCGGCAAAAACTGCGGCCGCTACTATCGCGCGGCCTCTCTGCATGCAAATCGCCAAAATTAATTTTTCAATTTTCATACGGCGTCGCCGTCTAAATCAAGGCAGCTTCGCCGCCTAAAGAGAATCTCTCCTCTCTTCCTGTCGCGCTCCTCGTAAGAAAAAGAAGAAACCTATACGTCTCACTGAAAGTGAGACGGAAAAGTGACCGAAGTTGGTTTCGATATCCCTTCGACCTACGTTCCCAAGTCCGAGAGCAAGCGCATCTCGCCAATCCCGACGAATTCGTCCGTTTTTTCCATCATTCAAGCGACGACGATAATGACGACGATAATGACGACGGCAATAACGATACGCAGAAACGACGCGGATCCAGATAAAAATAGAAACGGCAGTGATTATAATGGCAGAGACGGACGCGGGAAAAGAGAAAGGGGCCGAAGGCGGTCGGCGCGAGGCCAAAGCCCCAATGCGTCTCAAAGTCGAGCAAATAGAAACAAAGATCCAAGTACCGGGAAGGAGGGAGGAGGGGTGGAGGCGAGGGGGAGAGCCGGGGGGTGGGTTGGGTGGGGGAGGGGCCCCGGGATGGTGAAAAGAAAGGCAAAAGGAACGAAGAGGGGCCTGAAAGGACCCGAGCAGCCGGCCAATCCCGACGAAGGGACGATCGCGGAGGTGTGGTGAAATCCCTTGACGCGAACCTCTCTTGTTTCGTCCCGACCAATCGCGACGTGGCGCGATCCGGGCCCGCTTCGTCGGGCCCCGAATTGCGCGACGTATCCTCGCGCGCTATTACGGTAGTTCGCTGTCTTCGCGATCCAATAGGAAACTATTAAAATGTATGTATTTCATGTTCCCGAGACTTCGCTCTTCCCAATCCGTTTCAGCGAGCGTTGCTTTGGTTATTCATCGCGATTCATCGCATTTAACATTATCGTTTTACATTGTGGCACTCGATGTCATCATGCATTTATAATAATCGGCAGCTGCGCATTATTGAGCATTCGCACGTGTCGCGCTAAAACGCGACTCACGGCTTCGTCCCAGTCAACAATTGAATCAGCATATCGCATGCGAGGAATACCGATCAATCGATAGACGCATGATTGTTGCAGGCTGATCGATCGAGCTGCAATCGGCCCGCCGATGAGCAATCCGCGTGAAAATAGCGCAAAGTAGCGCACTGATCTTTCTCGTATCATGTAAAAAGCGGTCGCGGAGAACATGTCTCGTTTCTTTGGCCGTCGCCGAGATAAAAATCCGTTCCACGGTTTCGAGAGCGGCGACCACCCCGCCATTCACTTTCTCTCGTTGCAAAAGGGCCCCTAATTTTGTTGCACATTGGACGCGCCCGTCCACCATTCTCCGGTCTCCCCGTCACTCTCCCCTTCCCGGCGTTCGCCCCGTTTTACATTATGCACTTTACGCGGTGCACCTGTGCGCGCCGTGCGCTCCCCCTTCCCCCCTTCCTGCCCCCTCCCTCCCTCCCTCCCTCCCTCCCTCCCCGCTCCCATCGCCGGGCCTCCCGTGAGAGAGCACAATGCCACTTGTCCCGACGTGCAACCCTCACGTGGGGTTAACGCATGACAATGGCAAGCCGGGGGTTATACGAGATTTTTCCCTATTCCGCCTCTAGCTAGTTGTGACGGTCCGCTTCGAAAAAAAGGGCGAGGATCTCTTGTGTACCGGGTGTAAAGGGTGTCGGATATAATGTACGCGTAGAGCAGCGAACGAGATTCCGCGATGCACGTGTATACATGCACGCACGGTGCGTTTCTAGGATACGAATTATATCGGGATATCGAAATTAGGAAGGGATACGAAGGAGCGAAGTGATTGACTCGACCGTTATCTTGTCATGAAGTGGAGAATGCGTATGCTGTTTTCTTTCTCGAAAAAGAAAAAGAAAAGAAAAAAGGGAAAAAGAGAGAAAAATACATCCTCACACACACGCGTGTAATTTTGCGGTATACGGCGACACTCGATACGTTCTAGGCGCGGACAGGTTCATTGCACGTGACGAGGCGCATTAAAATGTAGCATTAAAATGTAGCATTAAAACGACGAGGCGTGCTTTATATTAAATTCAGATGAGCCTCTTTAAGTGTATTTCCTGCGGCTTCCTGCGATGATCTCTACCTCACGCGGGTCTGCGGGGAAATCGAATTTCCTTCGGATTTCCTTCGCTTCGCGAAGGCGAAGCTATCGCTGGATCGCGTGCGGCAATGATATGTCACGCTGAGGCAGGATCGCATTTACCATTATTATTATAATTATGAAACGGAGCGAATCCGATATTTTACTATCTATCACTAGACGAGATTACGATTTTTACGATATTTTTCCGCGCGCATTAATTATACGCATTATTGCACGGCACGCTGGCTATCACGCCGGCGTGATACAAAAAAAAGGGGCAAGAGAGAAAAAAATCGAGAGACGCGGCAGGAAGCGAGATCAGCGATAAATAATATAACAAGTACGGGATAATCGTAAGGAATAATTACGATCACGAACAGGACGGATGCGAGTCTGTTGTTCTTTTTACGCGCGAGAAATTTTCCTCCTAGACGCTCGACGCTCGAACGCTCCCCGAACGATCCATCACGATTAATCGGTTTCCGGGCTTCGTGTGCCCCCTCACGAAATCTACCTTTGGACATGCCGTGACATCGGCCGGGATATCGCGACAAGTCGTGCTTGTCGAGGATCGTGTGCAGCGTAAGGGTGTATCTCTTGCGGCGGACCGAAAATATCTAAAAATAAATAAGCGTGCCCGGTCGCCCCCCCACCCCACCCCCCTACGCCCGCGGTGCACACGTGTGCCGTCGGTGGTGAGAGGGTCAAAGACGCGGCGGGGAGGAGATAGAGGGGAGGGCAGGACGAACAGAGGAAAGATGAGGCGAACGTGAGTCTCGGCGTGGGAATAAGCGGCAGGTGCGCGACGGCGCTACCGGGGAGCCACTTGTGGGGGCACAAGTTCCTCCGCCTCGCCTCCTCCCCCCTCCCCCTCCCTCCCGGCCCGCTACCACCACCACCACCACCACCACCACCACCACTACCACCCGGAGGTCCCCTCGGCGGGCCCATTCTCTCCCCCCTCGGAGCGGGTCCAGGATCCCGAGGCATGACGCGGCCCCGCTTCGCGCCGCAGCGCCGTACATAAAGTAATCAGAAAGTATTGCACGCGCGTGTAAAGTCGATCGGCCCGAACGAGAGAGCGAGCCGGTCGATAACCCCGCGGGGCCCTCCCCGCCCCGGGCGGGCGGGCGGGCGGAGAGGGGGGAGGGGAGGGAGGGGCCCGAGGTGGTGAATTGTAAACGCGAATGAGCGGCGCTGATACGCGACCAGACAATAACGTTGGCAATGGCGACACCGGACGAGAGACGAGAGCAGGCAAGATGGATGCTGGGAGAGGATGGGGCGCCGAGGATACGGCGTTATCGCTGTTCGTTAATTATCATTAATTATGGGACAATTATCTAAATCTCCCGCGGAGAGGAATCTCGCGAAGGCATCGAGCGAATGGCACTCGTTAATTCTCGGTTCTCTGCCAATACGGGCGAGGACGGTCGCGTCCTCGTCGCGTTCTCGTGGACGATCCCCCATGCTGCTATCCTCTCCTTAGGATAGGCGACGTTGAAAATAATGCGATGCGGGCAAAGTTTTTCGATCTCACTCGCAGATACTCTGCCGCACAAAGACGCGGCGACAGAGAACAGGCGAAAGAATCAGGCGTAGAAGAAGGGGAGGTCAAGGTCACCGGGAATACGCGAGACCTTTTAACAAGAGGGTATCAGGTGCAGGACGCGTTCCCGGCATTCAAGGTAGAATTTAATTGTTGGTGTAAATCCTCGTCGCGAAGGACGTATCCATATGCTTCCAGTGTATGCTCAACCGTCAAGGCCGTCGCGTTGAAGAACGAATGTTCGACGATATTCAACCGGAATGGACCTTACGTGCCGCTGATGCGATAAGCATCGTTTGACGTTTGTTCCGCTATTACGAGAAGCTATCGGGAGATCACGTAATTCATTCGAACGAGATTTACGAGAAATCCTCGACGTATTGCGCGCGCTGATCATCATGATGGCGGAGTCAACATTCGACGGTATCACCATGACGATTCACGCTTCTCACGTGAAGATGAGACGCGCGAACGCGTTTGCTGTTTGCAGGAACGAGCGATTCCCCGCGAGAGACGTTAATAAGTCGCGTCCGATTCGGGCAAATGCATTCCGATCAAGCGCGGTGAGCGAGGTGTAATGAATGATTTGAAATAAAGCATCAAAGAGCATTACTAAAGACGTGAGTAATTAACACGATTAACGGACCGGCATTAATGATTCATCAGCGAAAGTATCGCTCTCGAGCACGGGCGAAACAAGAACCTGTACGATGACGATTAATGGGATAGAAAATGGGATCGTTTAATTAAATTTCATCGCACTCGGAGCCGGCGCGAAGATTCGAACTCTCGGGCATTCGTAGCTGCGTGTTGGTGAGGTTTCACGATAAAAATGGAAATTTCAAAGCGCGCTATGTGCATTCTCTCGGTACACAGCTGCGCCTCGTGGAAAATAAATTCCCTTTATCGGAATAACAAAAAGTGTCGATAGAAATATTCCCTGATTTACATGGAACATCCCGGGCCTCGAATAAATAGAAAAGATAAATCCAAGGAATCCACGTTACGTGATAAAGAAGACACGGCAGTATCCAAAGGAAGATAAATATGCACGCGTTGAGCCTTGAGCGTGTGAAATGATAGCGAGGACATTTTTTCTATCTCCGAAGCGTCAGACTCTTATTCGAGTCACGCGCATCGGGACGTTTCTAGGAAAAAAGATATTGTCAAATACAAAAATAACACTCGGGAATATGCAAGCGTTAACCAAACAACGACTGCACGTCTCCGGATACCGGAGCAAGAAATTCTCACAGATCCGTGCACGGTCAACAATCCGTCTCCCAGTCGTTCCAATCGAAGCGAACCGCGCCAAGAGCTTTAATAGCGCTTTGACGGCCATAAATCGCTTAATTAACACCTCGAGGCCTCGCACACCGAAATCTGTTTGCTACACGTGCGTTTCGCACGTCGATGCGAATCAATTCGACGATTTTGCACCGTCGCTCGCCTGCGCCGCATGCGCAGCACGCTCGACGCGAGCAATCGCACGCGCGCAGCGTAAATCGCGAGCGTGAATCCGCTCGGCGCTCGTTAGAATTCGCAGCCGACGTAACTGTCACCCGGACGCGTGTAAAATCCGCGTCGCGTGCACTCAAATGCAAATAGAGGCTCGTCAATCGACGCGATGTACGGCCCGAGAAAACGCCGCCGATCCGCGCTGCGGATTTTGCGGATCGCGAGCCACGGCAACCGACCGCGTATTTCACGACGAAACTGATGTGTCCTGTCCCCCGTTCCCCTCCTCGCATAACAAGCCTTTTATCTCATCTTATCAAACGGCGCGGACGCGCAGGCCGTTTATATCTCGGAGCATTTTGTTGGCCTGGGAAAAAAAAATTGGAAATAAAGTGCGCGGAACATTTTTGTTAGCGGCTCTGCCGCTTCACGAATTTCCGCAACGATGCGGATTATCTCGTCGGCTGCCTCGCGCTTTAACGGCATCGAGAAAGCGATGACGCGAGGGAAACCTTCAGCAATCGTAATCCGATCTCTCATGAGGGAAAATGGAGCTCGGATGAAACATCACCGCGCGCCACGTTTTACCTAACGTCGATCATTAACCGCAGCCGTGTCCTAAATGACTCTCCACGTGACCATCGTGAAAAGCGTATATTCCGTTTTAGAGAGCCCCCCGGAGAAGATACGATTAATGACAATTTGGCAAGTTCATACGTTTCCTCGCTCGATTAGCCGGACGCACGAGCCACTCGCGAACCGCGATTGATAAATAACCGCGCGATCATTCGGCGGCGGGAAAATAAAATGATATTTTGCGACATATTCCGAATCGACGACGCGGCAGAGACCCTGGAGTTCCAAGAAACGCGTAGCGAGGAGGGGAATAATAATAATATTCGCAATTCGCGCCGATCGGTTCGCTGAAAGAGACTTTTCTCTTGGTGGAAATCGGCGCGGAATCACGGGACGTAAAGGACATAAAGTGCACATACGCTGCTCCGCGCATACGTTGAATTACTCTCATACGGCGGCGCGGCGAAATGCCACGGGACCGGGATCGGTATAAAATCATCGCGACCAATCCCGTCCGGTCGTGATGTGGTGGCGTTGCGCATGTCGATCACGGACCGAGCCTACCGAGGATCGTCGAGATGCACGTGGAGGAGGCTGGGGGGGGCAAAGCGATCTCGTGGGAAAAAGGAGCAGGTGTGACTCGACCGACTCCGTGGAGAACCTCGGAATCTTTGCACGCACGCACACAGCCGAGCGCGAGCGCGCTCGCGCGAACGCACGCACGCGTACGCGCGTGTGGAACACGTGGTCACGGCCGCGGTGGGCGTGCGTGAAAGAAGACTCGAAGGGAAAGGGTGAGAGAGAGAGAGAGAGAGAGAGAGAGAGAGAGAGAGAGAGAGAGAGAGGGAGAGAGAGAGAGAGAGAGATATGCACGATCGAGAGAAGAGAACGCGCACGCACGTTGGAAGGCCGAGAAGGGCGAGAGGAATAAGGATGGGASG
>JAHMML010000015.1:2918390-3015890 GCA_020341155.1 Eciton burchellii
GGRGGGGGGGGGGGGCGCGAGAATGAGGGAGTCTGGAGAAGGGGGCAAAAGAGTATCTCGCTAAAAGGGGAGAGAGAATCGAGAAAGACCGTGCATGCGTTTCGCTCGAAAGAGAAGGTATCTTGTATAAGGGATAAGGGAGGGAAAAAGGACGCGGGAATAGAGTTTTAGGACGGGGGGAGAGGAGGAATTGTAAGGGAGCGTGTGTTTCATCTGGAGAAGAACAAAAGGGACCGTGCTCCGCGCGAGAGATAAGTTCTCTCCTTGAAGAGGACCGATCATTTGGCAGGACGAGTGGCGGCGACGCGCTCCGTTCTCCCGGCATGCTTCATTTCGTATGCATGGGGTTGCAGGGAGAGGGTGGGAGGAGAAGAGTCGCAGGGGAGGGAGGCACGCAAAGTGGAGCCTCGGATCTCGGTTGGCGCAGATCGGGAGCGCAGATAGCAGCATCCTGGTGTGAAAGGATCAAGAATGAGCGAAATTATTATCGGTCATTACGATCGAGGTTTGATGGATCCCGCTGGGCCCGGCGCGATTTCACGCGGTTCCATAATTACCCTCGTTACAAATTAACCGTTGTATGGACTGTTAGCGCGCGCTGGGCTTGTAATTTCCCTCTCGAAAATTATCCCAGCTCGAAAATTATCCTCGCGGCCGGCCGGAACTCACGCGTGTTTTTACGACTGCCGGGAATTAATATCGGATCTAATTTCGCGCCCCTCAATTAATTCCGCCCAGGCCTGAGGATCCCGGCCCCGATCGCCGGCATCGATGATTGGCGGATATCGCGTGACGTTTGTTTTTGGTAACGGTACAAGTCCTGGTGAAATCGATTCCGAGACGCCGTGAAAAAATCAAAATCATGCGGGTACCTTTATGGACCGCTAAATCCTCAAGCGCGTTGCGAGCCGTTACGAATTTTCGCCAATTTCGTCAATGTAACTCTCATGAGCCGAGGATCAATGCGGATTATTTGCTGAAGAGAGGAATCGTTCGGAACACATTCCTTTAATCGCAATCGATGATAAGAACTCTCTTTCGGCCAAGCGCTCGATTGCTCCCGCGATAAATGACGAGATGTGCTCCTGAGACATCCGAATTTTTGGGACGAATTTTAAGAATGAAAATACATTTAAAAAGCAACTTGAAGTCGGTGATTCGGCGAGTTCAGATCGGTGATTCGGCGGCGATGTACAAATTAATATACAAACAGTCGCAATTTGAATCTCTCGGTACGATGTTCTTATTCGCGCAAGCTTGGATACATTCCCTTAATATCGAGGCAGCATAATTGCCCCGCATTGAGCATAATGGCGCGCCGTCGAATTTAATGAAAATTTATTGTCGTTCCTCGTGTTATCGGTTAGCGGGGCACGGCGCGCCATTTCTTTTCAGCCAGCCTTTTCATTGCCGTCCATAAACGTTATAACGGCATTCATAAATTTCTTTCATATCGTTAAAACTTATTCTCCCTCGAGCATCGCGCCCTCGCGCACGGCGATGGTTCGCGATAAAAGAGCAACTGAGTGTTCCAAAACCGAGAGCAACTCCTTCGAGTCACTTCCTTAGCATTAACGTTATCGTCGTCGTATTTCTCGCGAGATAAATAAACGTACGACGCGAGATACGTCGAAACAAATTTTTAGTTACGATTAAGATCAATTAACTGTCCCATTCGCGAATCCCTAGATATCGTTCACGCGGCAGTTAAAAGGAAATACGTTTGAGCACGCGCGCAATACACAATCGCGTCGCTCGTCGCAAGATTAAGATTTTTTTTACTCAATCAGGAAACTCGTTAATATATCTAGAACTCGCTCACGAGCTTAAGCAATGGTATCCCGTTGCACGAAATCTCGCGGCTTCATCGCGCCGGGCGCAGATGCGAGTCCATTGAGTCGAATTTACGATCGCGTATCGCTCGCGCATGCGCCCTACCGTCGCGGATCGCCACAGCCCTCGCCGGGCGTTCTATTTCACGGCGAGCGCGGGTACAAATTGCACCGCTCTGCCTAAGGAGATCGCCGCGCGTATCCCGCGATCGTTATCGTTATCGTTAAGGGGRGGGGGAGGGGGGAGACGCGCGCGCGCGCGTGCGCGCAGCGCCGGGGCGCGTCCTCGCACGTCAATTAACCTCCGCCGTGATTGGCCTCCGCGATTCCGTTGGAATTATTATCCGCGGCGCGACGCGATCGCGATCGCGATCGCAGCCTCGCCAGGTGTCCCATCAGACTCGCATCTCCTCTCCGCGCGGAGAGGCAGAGCGGCGGAGCGGCGTAGCGGAGGAGGGGAAGGCGCGGGGAAGGCGAGAAAGAGCAAGAGAAAGAGGGAGAAAGAAGTAGTGGCGTTGGGACAACTTAATAGTACGTTACGCGGCTTGCGCGGCTATTTATAGCGAGAGAGGCGACAAGTTAATGCGCACCGTCCGCCGCGGCATCTCCGCGAGAGGGGATCGCTGCTCGCGCCGAGCCGCGAGCGATCGCGCGTGCAGATAGATGCTAGCCACGTCGCTACTAGCTGATGGGCGCTTCGTATGTAAATAGGATGCGTACGCGACGTGGAAGCCATACGCGCGCGTGTACGCGCGCCAGATGCACGCGAGTATGTACGCGCGCGCGCGCGCGCGCGCGCGAGAGAGAGAGAGAGAGAGAGAGAGAGAGAGAGAGAGAGAGAGAGAGAGAGAGGGAAGTCCGAACAGATTTTGATAGGCTGTCACGGATGCTGGGATCGAAAATAAGGGCACAGGTGTTTCGATGTTTTGTCCGGCTCGTCCTCGTTTCCGAGACGTCGCCGTTGAAATTATGGGGGTACCTCGTTTAAGCTGGACAAAGACCGTAAGTGGTGTGCCGTTTTCGGGCCGTCACAAAATTAAGGTCTAAACCGTAAACCCCGCCGGAGCGGGAGGAACGGGAGGTATCCGTAAATAAACCGCGCAACGGAGACGCGTCAATCGCGATGTACACGCTAACGCAGTCGTGCATCGCGCCGGCGGCGAGGAGGACACGGGGCTTGAGACTTTCTGGTACCCGTGAAACGTGGCGTCGACCGGTGGTTCGCCGATCGCGTATCGGCGACGACAATCTCGACGATTGCCGAGGTATCGCCGTGCATCGATCGGGTTTTAAATACGGACGGTAAAAGCTGCAACGGCTGCAACGGTCGCGCTTCTCGGGAAGAAAGGATGAGAGCGAGAGATAGAGAGAGAGAGAGGGGGGGGGGAGGAAAGAAAGGAGAAAAGAAAAGAAGAAGAAGAAGAAGAAGAAGAGGAAGAGAAGGAGGAGCAGGAAGAGGAAGAGGAAGAAAAAAAAGACAGAAAAAATCGCTTTCTTCGGTGCACGGAGCACGGCGGACGTGCTCGGCTCTTAACGCGCCGGCCGTTGAGTCCTTATTACATTGATATCGGCGCGAGTTCGCAGGTGTCAATGCGAATTTCGCGAGCGGACAGATGCACGGCAGTGCGGCGCCGTGTGTGTGCGCGCGCCGTTAAAAACACGCACCGCCGGATTCACCGGTGTTACACCGGCGATAGTCGCGGCTCGTCCCGCGTTCGCTACGTGTAACGCATCGAATTTGCTCCGCGGCCTMCCCCTCGCTCGCCCCCTCCCCCCTTCCCGCCCCGCTCGAGTTGCTCGCGGCAGGGGATTAACGTCGATTCGCGCCGCGCGCAGCTGCAACCCTTCGCGCCGATCGGCGAAAGCGACGATGCGCGCAAAGTTCTCGCGGTGGCACCTTCGGCGGATATTTGGAAAAATTATCCGGCACGCCGTTTTCATTCTTGCTCTTTCTTTTCCTCGTCAGTCTCGCGTCGCCTCGGCACGTAAATCCCGCGGGCAGGGAGAGATTAACTTGTAACCGGGAGGCTAATTGGGCTTTACGAATGCGGGGAAGGACGCGACGGCGTTCTGTCATCGTGTTCAGGATTCCGCGGGAAAATAATTCCACGCGACGTGTAAATTGCCCCCTTTTGTCGGATTTAACTCTCACGCTTCTTGAGACAAGCCGGCGTGCATGAGACGGACTAAGAAATGAGATACCGTTTTTGCGCAAGCTCTATCCTGCTAACGCGCTCGGAATTATGCGGATTTTATAAATATATATATATATATATATATATATATATATATATATATTTATAAAATATATATATAGGAAGGGGAGGAACAGAGCAGATTCAGCTGGATTCTGTACAGACAACACATTCTGTCTAGTAATTGAGAAAAAGGAATCGGGAGATTCCTTATAGCATTTATGGATCTACAGGCGTATGATACGGTACCAATAGTGAAGCTATGGAAAATCCTACGAGGATCAGATATTAACTAAACACTCTGAGGAAAGCCTTAAAAAGCTTCAACGAAGATTCAACATCAAGAATAAAACAGAATAATAGCTTATATAACTGTGGACTTTCCAGAATCGAAAGAACGACGTCAGGGATGCTGTATATCGCCAACAATCTTCAAGATTTATGTCTCCAACACCTTACATCTATAGAAACGGAAATTGCCGTGGAATGGGGATAAAGCTAAAGGAACAATGCCTATGTACACTCCAATTAGCGGACGATTAGACGGTAATAACAAACGATAGGGAAGATATGGAGCACATGGCAAGGAAATTAATGGAGGAGTATGAGAAATGGAGGATTTATATATATATATATATATATATATATATATATATATATATATATAAATAGTGAATTAAAGCAACGAGATGAACGAGGATCGTAGCCCAAACTAACAGCTCGTCGCTGCTGTAACGGAGAGATTAAAAGCTCGTTAATTAAGCGTAGCTGAATGTGAAAATTCAATTCTCACCTCCCATGCAATTTTCTTGCGATTAGTAATCGGCGCTGACTATCGGGATCCACTAAATAAGCGACCGAAGAATTAAACGGCTTAAACATTAGGCGCTCGCAAGAGCGTCATTAGCGCGCTTATCGAAGGTTTCCATATTTTTAATTAATTTCTCGCGTGTACGCGTTCCGGTTCCACATCATTATGGAAATCAGCCCGGGGAAGTCGGCGCGACGAGAGAGCGAGAGAGCTTCTCAGGGACGTTAAGTAACACCGCGGCCATGCAGAAACATCCGCGCATGCACAACGTCCATCCTTGCGTGTGCTGCCTGCCCCCCCATCCCCCACCCTCCATCCTCCCTTTCCCCCTCGCCCTCGCGGCACGAGAGAGAAATCTTCGCTTTCGATGCGACACGTACGGCTCGTGTACTCACGACTCTGTTGCAGGTATAGCGCGCCGCAGCGCGACGCGCGACAGGTTTCCCCTCCGGTTGGGAATTTAATTGGACCGATAATCCGCCGCGGCGCGCGCGCATGCTTGCGGATTACGCCTTTCAATCCCAATCCCGCCGAGGCGGATACATTTCTCATGTGCCGATATGCCGATCCCCGGCGCGATTAAGAAGTCACGCGATGCTCGATTGACCGCACCGGTCAACAATAATAATAATAATAATAATAATAATAATAATAATAATAATAATAATAATAATAATAATAATAATAATAATAATAATAATATTCGCCCAATCGATAATAAGAAGATTGCGGGCGCGCGAGTATTTATTATCATTATTATTGTTGTTGTTGTTGTTGTTGTTGTTATTATTGTTATTGTTAGTGTTATGCGAAATGTAAAACAAGAGCAAGACGCGGCAGGTCGACAGGCGTTTGATATTAACCGCGCGTCGTCCATTTTCTCCTCTTTTTGGCCCGTTCTGCCGACACGCTAAACCTACCTTCCCCCCTCCCGGCCTCCCTCCCCCTCCCCCCTTTGATTTTGATCGCGATACGCGTCGGGAACGAGCCCGTATCATCCCGTGGCGCGAAGTCAAAGGGACGAGCACGTTATACCGGTCCCCGACAACGGCCTGCGGTGGTCCAATTAGCTGACGCTCAGTTGCCGGAGCCGGCAGGGATTTGTTGGGTCCTATGCCGATTTTCGGCAAGTTTTGTAAATTTCAGGGGGAACCTCTCGATGCCGTGATCGAGCGCCGCGGATGTCTTCCTCGATGCGGCGCGGACGCGGGTGCGCGTTTTTCGTCGGCGCGATACGCATCGCCGGCGGAATCGCGGGCGTCGTACCGGTTTTTTCGGGCGACCAGCTCGCTCGATCGGCGTAAAGTCCCGAGCGGCTATCTAATCGGCCATCTTATCGAACCCGAGCTAACGCTCCTCGTATATAAATTAGTAAAACTGCTAAGAGACATAACCGCATCGTAAATCTGCGCGAATGTAATAAAGTTCTAGATATAACTAGAGTAACAAACGAAATAATTATACTCGGCAATATAAATTGAGACAAATTCAATCCGGAAATATTCAATGTTAAACAATGGGGAGCCAATCCCGACTTACCTTGAACTGTAGGACTTATGTTTCTGCTAAAATCCTGAAAAAGAAGAAAAGAAAAAAGATTAACGGTTAACATCACATTTCACGTATACGACTGCCAGATTATTAAATCATTCGCAGAATTAGCCTCACTCAAAATTATTAAATAAGAAATAATCAATATAAATCAATCAATTTCTTATCCTCATAAGAAATTTATTGGGCAATAAAACGCACACAAGGCATCAATGAATATGCAGAATTAGACCATCTAATCAATTAAAATTATAAACCTCCTCAATCTGATTAAGACATAAGCCTAATTAATATTGAATGATTCATACAACTAATATTAATAAATCGAGATACGATACATGAAAGCGATAATAATAAAAATTGTCGATATTATAGGACAAATGTAATAGATAAATAATAAACAAATATAAGAAATATAATAATTAGCTTTATAAATCAATACGCCTCCTTTTTTTATCAACAATTTTAAATCATTCCCAAGGGCTAAATATCAATCCTAAAAATCCTATCTTATTTTTTTGAAATTGAATACATGTTAAAATTTTCCGATATAGTCAAATATGTCACCGATACGAATAAAATAATTGTAACAATTCTCACAACATTGATTATTAAATATACTATTAATCTAATCAATAGCTTTTTCCTCTCGCGAACCCGTCTGCGAACTCGAACTCGATCGAGTTCGCGATTCTGCGAGAAACACGTCGGAGTAGCTGAAGAGACGAGGACTGTGCAGATTGCATGCGAAATCGGAGATGAATAAAGAAAGTGCGAAAGGTTCCCGAATTCGACGTCGCGATTTTGTTAGGAGAAAAGTCCTAGAGATCGCCTCAAGACGCGTACTTCTCCAACTCATGCACGAATTCTCAGGAAATTTATAGACGCGGATCAGGATCTTCGTTTTTATCATTACGCAACGTTACCAACAGATCGCTTGATCAGCATATCAGTGCTTCCTTTTGCCTGAATAATAAGCAAAACCGGCATCGTTACCTCGCACGCAATCGTTATCGTCGCGATGCGAATTAATTATACCACGTGGCTCCCTCATTTACGCTAAAGTTACCGGTAAGTTACCGGACTAGTTGTATCGTTGCCTAACGCCGTGCAACGGATTAATTAATAACGCCCGCGCTTTCGTTTGATCGTTTGCGATTTCTCTTCTTCTTGCCGATTTATCGATTTATCGAATGTACCGCAGCGCGGATAGCGCAAGCGGATCGACGCGAACAGGACGAAATTACGGACGAAATCTTACGCGATGTGCATCCGACACTTTGCGATGAATGTTTATCCGGATAGATGCGCGCGCGAGAGAGAGAGAACCGTCTCTTTCTCTCTCTCTCTCTCTCTCTCTCTTTGTTTTTTCTCCGCTCAACGAGAACCGCGCGCCCATTAAGAGATCCGGACGGTTGCATCAATCGACCGACGATTTTCGGTCGTAACACGACCGGGGATTGTACCAACCCAACTGGTCAGCGCTAACAAATTGTCTCGCTAATTATTTAATTAACGCGGCGAATTATCTCGCGTCGGTCCCATCTGCGGGAACCGAGTTCCCGACGCCTTCTGCAGACGAGCGATCGGGTGAAATCGTTAACTTCAACAACAAAGTCCGAATCGCGTGCAGGCAGCGCACATCCTGCTTAACCACATGACGGGTCTTCAATCTGCCAGGAGCGATCTTCGTGAAGTCGAAGGTCGTTCTTGATACGAAGCGCAGCAACAAAGAGGCTCAAATTACGATCCGCGAGGGCAACCCTTTAGACTCGTTCTAGACTACGAGTACTGCCCGTTGTAGCCGACTGACAGCTACAATTTGTTGCTTTCGAGAGACAGAGAGAGAGAGAGAGAGAGAGAGAGAGAGAGAGCAGAAACTTACGTACAAACAGTTCCTCCGCCAAACACGAGATCACGGTCGTTTCCGTTCTCTTTGGAGCAAATTGCAGCGTAGGCTTCATCCTTGAACGACAAGACTTTGGAACGGGCTTGGCGCGAATTCGCGGCCCAGCGATCTCAATCAGGGAGAAACGCGCGACAATCCACGCGAGGGATTGTTGAAGAAACGTTGAACGCGCGTTAGCGTGCATTCTCGACGCTGATTAAGCGCCCAATAAGATCAACCGATCGCTAAGAATGCTAAAAGGATCAAGATCGGAGTATCTCCGACCGGATCTGGCGGTCGCGTGATCGAGCGCATCCTGCTTAAGCATTTTTTTCTCGCTCGGGAGCAATCCCCGCGGAGTCGAGGAACATTATCGATGCGATATGGATCTCCAGACTTCCTCGCTAGGCGACGTCCAGCTGAATCTCGTTATACTGGTTCCAGACAGCGATCATGACTCAAGCGGCCGAATGTCTCGATCCTTTTTCTACTGGCGATCGAGAGATCGCCCGCGAGTCGCCTGTACATTGACTCGAAAAACGTTGCGATGCGAATACACATTGTAAACAGATGGCATGCTAATTCCGCAATTAGCACGTCTCCTCAGCATGTCTGCACGTTAGACAATATTATCGCTGTACGTTATTGATAAATAATCATCGAGTCCCTATCGTGCCTGTTAAGTCTTGAGTCGGCCTGTTTATGCGTGCAACAGGTTGTCCAATGTTTTCCCTTTTTTTTCATGGGGATTAACCTCGTAAAGCATTTCGAGCGTCCCAGTTTGTTGGCCAGGCAGAACTCGTCGAACCAAGGACCAGTATTACTGGATCGTCTTCGATTTCGCTACCGCGGGCAGGCCAGATGCCCGGCCGAGTAATCTGAATCGCATTGGCGACGATGTTGACTTGGCGAAGAAAGGACGCGCTCTTCCTCTGAAAGGAAGGACGCCTCTCAACGTGTTCGTGCAGGATGTACTTCATCACGCAAAAAAGGGATGCCTCGTTCGTTGCGACGACGCGCCGTGCAATTTCCGTGTGCGGTTTCTTCTTGGGCTCTCTCCTTCATCACGCGGCATAATTTCCGTATCGCATAATAAATAACTTCCAACGAGACGTTTATCACGGCGCTACTCGCTACGTTTTGCTACATCGCTCGCGGAACGGCTGAGCATAATGTCTACATCCTCGAAAGGAGAGCGAGAAAGCAGCGTTCTTCGGAACGTGCGACTGCCCGATACCTCGAAAGTCGCATAAATTATGCAGCGAAAGAAACCCGAAGTACCCCGGGCCCGTAATAAATCACCGCGACGCGTTGAGCGGAGAGCGAATGCCATTTGGAGCCAAAACGATGCCGGCTTTCTTGGCCGTGACGTTTCCGCCGCGAGATCAAACGTTCGCTTCTTCACGATACCGGCCACCGTTGTCTAGTCACTCCTCCTCATCCGCGTTGAAATCCCACCGTCCGAGGTATCGCCACGAAGAACGATCGTCGTCACCGTTTGCCATTTGCACGCTCGGGGCTGCCGCCGAGGCAGCTCGTCCCGAATCCGCTTGACCCCTTCTCATCGCGCATGACCCAAATGACGTTCGTCGGGCACGAACGAAGATTTATCGTCGTCAATTGCACTCGCGTGTCACCAAATTGCCGGCCATCCGCGAACAATTACCCGTCCCTCGAAATTGCCCGGGCGTTCTCCTGCCGCGTTTCTCTCTCTTTCCTCCCTCCCTCCCTCCGTCTCTTCTCCCTCTCCCTCTCCCTCACGTGCTTGATCGCGCCATTTTCATCCACCCGACAGCTTCATTGCCGGTTTAGGTCGTTATTGTCCGTCACGCGTCCGTCCCGCGACCGACCCGCGACGTCAGGCGGCCGACCGTTACGAGGCCCAGTTTCCTTTCTGTAGGGAATTTTCTACGCGGGGAAGGCCCGGCCGTCGCGTGAGGCCCCTCTCGGTCCCGACGAGCGGGCCCGAGGGTTGGCGGGACGCGCGCCGCTCGCACACGACCAACACGCTCCGTGCACGCTTAGGACGCTCGCCTCGAGAACGGAGAACGGAGCGGAAAGGGGCGGAGGAGTCTGTCGATTTTTTCGAGCAGGAGCATGGAGTGTCGGGTAGGAGAGCTGGCGCGGTTTACAAATATTTCAGATCGTTCCATCTATGTCGGTGTTCAAAGGGCTAGCCGCCGCTTTCAAACAAGAGAACGCAACGCGGATTAATTGGATTGACGTCGATAAGCTACGCCACTTTACGGCGTAGCAAGTCGCTGGATCACTAAATGAGATCCGATGCCTGATTAGCCTGACAGAAATTATGATGGAGATCGTGAGGGATGACTCGCCGTTAGGGAGAATCCTTTATCCATAAGCGTCCATAAGCGCGAGCGCGTGATTCTATTACGCTACGGAAACTGGCCGTTGAGCATTATAATTAACAGCAGCGATAATTATAGCGTCTACTGTTATCAGTGCGATATCTTGCAGCGGAACAATGCAACGGAACGGGGAGGCCCTCGTTATTCCTAAGATAACGTCGTTCACCCCTAGCGATAATATTTCCACCTGCTCGTCTCTTCCTCGATGAAACGGAAAATATCTCGACGCAACGGGGAGGAGCAAACCGCGATATTGTTATCCTCGCGGCCTCCCATCGACGCGCCTTTTATGAAATTAACATAAAAGGCACCGACAGTCTCGAGGAATGCGCTGTATCTGCCTGATGAATCTCGTCTCATCGAGGCATCATTAAAATATCCCAATCGGCTCCGGGCTCTTAATTCCTCCGTCCCTCCGTTCCCGCCGAGGCGTGATTACGTCGCCAGGGGTTGCTCTCGTCCGACCCTGGACCCGGGGGATCAGCGAGGGGGGAGGGGGGCGCACGTCGCACGACGCGCACGGGCTGGGGAAGAGAGAGAGAGAGAGAGAGAGAGGGGGGGGGGAGAGAGAGGAAGAGTAGATCCTCCGCTGCGCGGGAGAGAGCGGAGGACGAGGAAAGAGGGTTGGCGGTCGCCTCGAGAGAGGCCAGCGCGCGAGGACAGGTGGCGACAGGAACCAGGGAACCTCGGAACCACCGAGTTCTCACGCGCGAAACCTCCAGCTGCCACCGGCCGCTCGAGATATACATGCACATTGCTGCACGGGCCGGCTCGGCAGGCCGGCGTTGGGGCGAGCGAGTTGGGGCACCCTCCACAAGCGTGTCGCTCGTTCGGCCACGAATGTCGGACACGAGGAGCGCCGACAGATGCGTGCGGTTGGTCAGGAATCTAAATATTGCCACCGCGACGGCCTCGAGCTCCGGGCTCGATCTTGGGCTTCGCGTCACCCCTTGCGCTCGCGTGAATGGAGGCGCGGGTGGTTGCCCCGTTACTGCGTGGCGAGGGGGCGCAGGGGAGCCCGGGGTACCAAGGCGCGAGGCGCCACAGGCGGTTCTCGAGTGCGTTCTTTGAACGCGCGAACGACGAACGAGACCAAGTTTCGCGCAAAGGTCACTCATTGTCGCGAGTGAAAAGTGCATCGCGGATGATGATCGGGGCGGAATATGTAGTTGGGAGCAATTTTATAGAGAAAAAGAGAAAGAGGAAGAAAGCGCTGATTACCGCTGATTACCCTAATTTGCAAACAGCAAGAATGAAACTTTGTCAGGCGATTCTTTAGGCATCGCGATGAGGCGTTAATGAGCATTCTGTGGCAAAAGGGCGAGCTAAGCGATCGTGCGTCAATGTTGTACCGTTTATACTGTTGCGGTGATAACCCCTACTTATTGCTCATAATGTAAGAAACAATTTAGCATCGCCAGCGGGCGAATGCGATTAAAGGCCATTATCTCTATTTTCACATGCGACGATAGCAATCATGTGATTGCACAGAGTCGCAATGCATTTGCATACGTTTGCATATACAATCTCAGAGAGGAAAGTCG
Organism: Eciton burchellii; assembly: GCA_020341155.1. Lineage (NCBI taxonomy): Eukaryota > Metazoa > Arthropoda > Insecta > Hymenoptera > Formicidae > Eciton > Eciton burchellii. The sequence goes on from JAHMML010000015.1 coordinate 2,930,581, forward strand.
AGTGATACCGCCAGTGAAAGAAGCCGGTCGCATCTGCCGATCGGCAATCGTCACTCGTCGACCTTTCCGCCAAGTTCCCCGAGTTTCCGCGATCTTACAACGAAGAGACTCGAGATGGCTCTAGCGCTAATTGCGATGTCAGAACAAACGCGGCCACCTGTTTCACGCCCTCCTCGCAGGGTGGTTGGGGAGCACGTCGCGTTACGACTTCCCGTGCAACAGGTTTATACCCCTCCAATCAGCCGGTCTGGTAATTCACCCGCTTTCCCCCACTCCTCGGGCCAATCGCCGTCGTCAAATCGACGTGTCACCTATCCACGATCGTCGACGTAACGATGCGGGGACTATCTTTCGTCCTTGTCGGATGACGAGACGGGTCGCCTCGTTCCCTCACAGGGTGCTCCGTTCCCTTCACTCTGCTGGCATCCGGCTCTTTCGCTCGCTCTCTCGCGATACCCCCGCGACTCCTCTCTTCTTCCTCCTCCAGCACGAGCGAACCACGTGCTGCTCTCGCGCTCCTCTCTGTCGGCTATTCGTCCCCTGCTACCGTGCACAACTCGTGCTGCGCGTGCGCCACGAATCGAGCAAGCACCTCGTCGTCCGCACCGCTATCCTCCTCTCGCTCTTCCCCTCGTCACGTTACCCTTCTCTCGCTCGTGGCGCACGATCGTCGCCGTCTCCGTTCTACCTAGCTCGCTCTCGCTCGCTCAGCTCGTGCTGCGCGTACGCCGTGTAAAGTATGCGTCCTATGCTTCCTTCCTTCGTCTCGTACGACCTCCGCGACTCCTATCGCGTCCTCTGCCTCCCCCTAGGAAGCTAATCTCCCTCCCTCCAACTCTTTCTCGGTTGCGCGTGCAGCACGGAGGGGATCGATCGTTTCCTCCTGTTTCCCTGAGTTTCCTTTTCCTTGTCCGTCCCGTCCCGTCCCACTTCACCCCATTCGTCAAACTCCCGGCGGCCTTCTCCGTCTAACCAAGGCCTGGCTCTGCCAAGATCATGGCTCGCTCTTCCCGGAGCGCATCGTGCGCAGCTCGTGCTGCGCGCCTGCCGCGCGAATGATCTATTTCCTTTTTCTTCCTCGAGCCCCTTCCACCGGGCGCCTGTCCTCGCTCGCCTTGGCGACCTCGCGCGGCTATTACCGTCTCTTTCTCCGCGGCCCCCTTCCGATACACCGACCTCGGTGTATATCCCTTCATCCTTCACCGCGTGCCCTTCGTTGATGCAACGTGCGCAGCTCGTGCTGCGCGTACGCCACGCCGAGCGTTGGTCGTTTTCTTTCCGTCTCCGTCTCCGTCCCACCGGAGATTCCCTCGCTCTCTTCAGCCAGCCCGCTCTCCCTCCCCTCTACCTCCCCCATCCCTTCGTAGTTTCTCTCGTTTCTTTTGATGACTAAGAGTCGACGCGTTCAACAACAGCACCCCTTACTTCTTATTCCTCCCTCCCCGATCCCGTCTCGCGGCTATCCCTCTCGCCCCTCCCCGGCCCCTCCCCGGCCCCCTCCCGACCCTCGGAGAAGTTACGACCGATACAAAGTACCTGCAGCCCCACTCATCCGCGCGACGCGCCCGCTGATGTACCCGCGCAAAAAAGGGAAGAGAGAGAGAGACGCACCCTCTACCCGCCGCCGCCGCCCTCGTACCCGCATACGGCCGGGCGCATGCGCGGCCCTTCGGCTATATAAGCCGTGCTGCTCTCATCCCAGCTCGCATTCAATCACACCCACTCATACCCGCGCGGTCTCGCAGGAAAAAGGGAAAGGACGAGACGGCGCACGAGGACCGAACCGGTCCGCCATTCTCGTGTCGTGCACGTGTACATCGTTCCGTCCCTCTCTCTCTCTCTCTCTCTCTCTCTCTCTCTCTCTCTCTCTCTCTCCCCCGTCTTCTCCCCCTTCTCTCTGTCTCCTTCTCTCTCTCTCCCTCTCCCTCTCTTTACGCATACGCGTGCAAGTCACGAGTCCTCGGGAAGCTCCGCGCTATCCGATCGCTGTTGCTGTTGCTGTTGCTGCCAATCCGCCTCGACGGCAACCACACGACCGGTTTTTCTTGGCCACTCGCCCGCTCACGGCGCCAACACGAAGATCACGTACGCCGTGATGCCCACCGGCGATCCAGTCCGATTCATCGACAACAGCGGCAGCGCGTGAAGCACGCGCGGCGTGCTGTCAAGAGCATCCCGGAGAAGCCGAAGAGATGCTGGGCGCGACAAGTCGCATCGTCTACCTCGGATCGAGCGGCGGACACATCGCTATGAGATCCCGAGAGCTTCCCGTGACGGCAGGAGCGCGCCGACGAGGAGAATCAAGGAGGAGGAGGAGGAGGAGGAGGAGGAGGAGGAGGAGGAATCGCGTGATCGCGATTCTAACGAGAACCAGGAGAACCAGCCAAGAGAGAGAGAGTCTTCTGGCGGTCAGTCCGAGGCGGCGATCATCTACCGAATGATCGACAGCTCGGCAGAGGATAACGCATCATCCGCAACGTGTCATCAGGACTCGAGGATCAAGGCACGAGAGTTCCTCGGCACCACCTTGGCGACTACTTGAAGGTAGCTTCAGATATTCCTTAAGACTGCTCAAGACTAGCTTTACTTTCGCGTACTTTAAGTTCAATTCGGCAATCAACTCCTGGTTCGCAGCTTTAACTGGATCGTTAGTCGATTGAGAATCCGCGGCTAGCTAGATCGATAAGTAAGCTTCCAAGCTACGTGCAATACTTGAAGGTCGGCGTATGCCAACTGACACGTGATACTATTCTTAGGTTCGCGTAGCGTAGTAACGTAGAGTAACGAGCAAGTAGTTTAACAAGGATCGAACCTCGTTCGAGATCATAGGCCGCCCAGTGCATATTTTGTAATAGGGACATCTGTGATAATGCCAGGAGAGAAGAGAATATATGTATCTTTATCCTTATGTATACGCGTATAGATATCCTATGGCGCACGAATTGGAAACTGTGATGATCCGCCGCGTAATTAACAGCTCAAACTGTGATATACACTACGATAGACCGCCTCAGCCTCAGCGTTGTTGCGGGCCCATCAAGGGGCGAGGGGAGGAGGAGAATCAGGTGTGTCCACTGCGAAACGGACACGATACCGATCTCACCGATCCGTCTTCCGTCAGTTGCAATATTAGTCTGTAACCGCCGATAACGATAAGGGAACATGCGAAAACTGTGATTGTAAATCGTAATTCATAGTTGCTAAGGTGTTGAAGAGTTAGTTTACCATTACAGCTCTAGCGATACTTTGTGATACGTAATCAATCAGAGATCGATCGGATCTGCGATCGCGTCGATCGGCTTTGATTCTTGGTGTGTCGTACATTACTTGTTTCGCTGCTTACTCGTCGTACGCAGGATCCACTTTGCTATTTTACTCCTGTCCTCTCTCTTTACTCTCGCACGTTTCGTCTAGTATCTTTTTAATCGTACGTCGCACTTGTGTCTAGTAATCGTCTTGTGTGGGATTGTCGTTTCCTGTTTCGTTTGAATTGCACAGCTGGACCGCATGATCCAGCTCTAGCATTGTGCTTAAGTTTACATTGCATTGTAACCGCATTTTATTTAATAAACTGTGTGATGTCAATCAAATCATCGTCAAAATCAGTTACTCCCCTCCGCTCCGCCTTTCCATGAATATTTAAGGAACTTGTAATTATATTTGTTTGCGCGTATAGCTGTTCTAATTATGCGTTACAATATCGTCCCGCTTCGTCCCTGGCGAGATGATTATATTACGTAAACGGAATCGGTCATTGCGGTTTTCAATAAACATCGATTACGTTGCACGTGTCAACGTGTCGAGATGCAAGATAACGCAATGTGACGTTTGTCCATGCGCAATTTTCCAAAGGTATCGTCAAACGAATGTCACCGTTAAATATACTTCTCAGGCCCGTTCGAGATCCCCCGTCTCTCCCGTCTCTCCCTTGGCAAAATTTATCGCCCCATCTGCTATAGGGCTCTCAAAGCTACCCTAAGCTACACGCTTTCACCCTCAAGCGATAGATGGCACTCGCCGAAAGGGCTTCGCGCGGCCCTTCAACATCCAACGAGGTCGAATTATCGAGATCAAATGGAGCGCGAATTATCGCCAATCGATGAGAATAATCGTGATGGCATCGGATGTCGATCGATGAAAGTCGATCTAAAAGTTAATCCATCAGACAAGGAAGACAAGAGGCATTGAAGAGAAATCGATGGGAAATGCCACAATCGAGAGATTTCATCGCTATTCATCGCGCGCGCGCGCGCACAGATACGCCTTTAAATGTTATTACAAAACGGCGGAGCAACAATTCAGCCTGTCGTGGCGCAAAAGGCACGCGTAACGATGAGAAAGCATCTCCCGCCAGTGGTTGCGAAAGCTCAGCGGGCACCGTGATTACGCGACTTCCTGCACCTGCGCGGTAATCGCGTCCGTAAAGTAGCCCCCGATGCAGTTCTCTGTAACACGTGGATTTTATCGCGGCGCCGGACGGCGAGGCATCGCGTCGCCGGATCGCAAGACTAAGGAAATGAAAAGGAAATCTCGGGGAGATGGAGAGGAACGGATCAGATTACCGACATTAAGCGTCATCATGGCCGGGTAGCCGGCTACTACCTGGCTCGCGTTGCGTGTGCGATATGATTCAATACAATTTCCCATTTGGATTATCTCCGCCTGATCCTCGCAGATCAGACCTCGGACGGTCGCTGGGACGCAACACGATACCATCGTGCTGCATGAGCCGGGAAGAGGCGAGAGAGGAGGAGAGATGTCTTAACTTGGAGGATTGTACGCCGCATAAAGGAATTCCGCCCTTACGCACCCACGGAGGCTGCCTAATCTCGTCCCAAAGTGGCGGAATATTGGGTTACGTGTTCTCGAGACTCTCGAAAATATTGTCAAATATTTGATGCCCTTGCCAGAATGCTTCTCAAGGTATTCGTCCGTCAATGGTCCGTAACTCGACGTATCCCTTGATACGTTTCCTTCATAATCGCATTACCAGCTTCCCGATCACGGAATAAATACCTAATACGCGCGCGAGATGAATTAAACGCCTCATCGATAATCGCTTGGATCTGTTTTCGTACGAGCGTACTTTCGCTTTCGGACAACTAACAATGAATGAATCGAATGAATCGGAGGTGAAATTCCGCGAGTAAAGAAGCAAACTTGCGATACGCTTGCACGTGCTAGTCCGCGATAGCCGAATAAATGCGTGAGCGAAGGATCGGTGATTCTCTCGTAACATATTCGCGATTTACAAGTAGCGATTAGGAATACTTTTCTTTCTTACTAGGTGACACGAAACTCGTAAGAGCGCGTTACGCTGGAACGTGATGAATTCACATCGGTGATATATGAAGCTTCTTTCAGCCACGTCAGTTTCGCCGTTGAGATGAATACATTTACCTCCCTTTAGCCGGTCAGGATGTATCGGAGTTTTTAAAGGACCTCTCCCCATTGTGGGGCGGCTTGGTATTATGGAGTGATTTTCGAGTTATTCCGACTTATTCTCCACAAAAGCCAGTCTGGTCGAGCGATTTCCATTGTGCGCCGCTCCGCGCAATGGCGTAACAGTCTCGGTTTTAGCTTTCGGAGAGTTCACGCGGGACTGAGCAATCTTCGTGGAAATCTGTCCCTCGCGACCGATAACGTAACAACGTACTCGATATCCTCGCGTGACAAATTGAGACAATTAAAGCGATCGCGACTTCTCGATTCACTGCGATTTCCCGAAAGCGCCTTGGGTTTCTCCACTCGGGGAGTGGATGAAACGTGAAGAAAAAACGGGCAAGTGGTCCGCGCCGGATGGTCGCTACGCCAATGGACCGCCAGGAGAATCAGGGGCAGACTGACTGAGGATTCAGCGAGGTGTCCCCGAGTACAATATTATAGGGAGACAAATTTCTTAAAAGTGTACCTTTTCGACTCTTAAAAGGGACAATTATTGTATTATTTGACGCCGTTTAAGCCCGGGAAGCGAATTTTAAGGCTTTCCACGGATCAGATCACACGTTGAAAGGATCACGCGGCTGCGGGAATAACATTCCCGATCGAGTCGCTCGCGCGGCGAAATTTCAACAAAATATCATCCCCGCCCGCAACGGGAATATTCTCCAAAATAGAGGATCGCCGGAATATTCGCGCACCGCGCCAGGTGGCCCCGTCTGGCTTATTGGCTCTGATAATAGACACATTAAGTCACACTCAACGTCAGATTCCGAGCCTTTCTTGGCAGGGGCCAGCTGTGAACACGACAAATCGACAAATCTTAAATCCGACTTTGAAATGCAATTCGCATTCACGGCCGTCCCGGACGATCGGACCGCAAACAATAATGTTTTCCCAAGAAGGACCTTTTTCCTCGATAGACTTTGCGGGATTCGAATAAAGTAAGAATGAAGAACCGATCCCGCAGCTGGCAATAAAGCGGGTTTTCGCTAACCGGAAGCTATCCGAGGCACGAGGATCGATCTCAGGAAGAAGCTCGGCTTTCTTTAAAAATAAAAGGCAGAACTCATTTCCACCCGTTTGCGGGTTGATTTTAAAATCAACGAGATCAGAGATCTCCTCTCACCTATAGAATAGAGTCGGCCTTTTAATTTCGTACGCGTACGCGCGCTACGAATGCCCGCTCGCTGTATTCGATAAACAAATCGCACGCGTCGAATCCCACAAAAGCTCGATCAGACCAGGATTCAAGGTGCCCACAAAAGGCATCTCCGAGAAACCTTTTAAGATATACGACGACATACGTGCGCAGTTATCGCTCCAAGGGGGAGTTAAGCGACAGGAAAAGGACCCGTCGGCACTTAGGCATCGATTTTTCCCGCGTTTCCCATCGATCTCGTTTGGCACAATCACGACGAGCCCTTCCACTTACAATCACCTACCCGACCAATCCATACAAGAGGGGAGAAAGGGAATACGAAAGAAACGCGGAGACGCGGCAGAAAAGGAGAAGAATCGGTCCCTCGCGATCGACTGCACATCGCGCTCGAATGCCTCCTCACCTCGCCCCCTGCCTCCTACCCCACCCCCTCCCCGCGCCAAGGAGGCCCGCCGGATCGCCCGGTTTTTGAGGCGAGACAGATTCCGATTTCTTTGTGAACACGTGCACGGGGAATCGTAAATCTAACTAAAGAAATCCCCCTCCCCCATAGAAAATGGGGGGAGAGAGAGAGAGAGAGAGAGAGAGAGAGAGAGAGAGAGAGAGAGAGGGAGCGATTCATCGGGGTACTCGTGGCGCGGCCATATACACCGAGGGCACGGCGAAACCTATACTAAGTGGATAATGGGCCAATGGCGGGGGCGACACGTTCCCGTGTAAGGTCGTCGGATTACAGTCGACGCTGTGCGACCTTCGGAATTTCGAGAGGGCCTACGACCGTGCGCGAGGGCGGTCGGGGAGAAAGGATGATGGGGCCGCTGCTGTAAGGGGCTCCATTCTCGGCTTCGGGGCGTCCATTATGCCAAGCGGCCGAATGATAGAAATATTTGTATCCTCGCGCACCGTGTCTCTGGAGAGGCTCTCGGGCGAGCACTCTGGAGCGAGGACGTTTATCCGTGCGCGCGGCAAGCGCGGCTCCTTTCTACCCTCGCGTGAGATTTCAGATTGGGCTATCTCGAGAGGGCGAGTTTAACGCGACGCGGCACTTTGGCGACCTGCGGGCGTCTGCGTTTCGTCGGCGAGGGTTCAATCGCGTCCGATTCGCCCACTTGAGCGCCGAATCTGCCCCATCGATGCAACGTGTGATTTTTATATATATATAACGTCGTACGTTATTACTCTCTCTCTCTCGCTCGCTCGCTCGCTCGGATTTTAACGACGTTGTACGCACATGTGCATGCGGGCGTGTGGTGCACGCGTCTACACGCAAGATCAATTCCGGGGGCTATTGTTCCCCCGATAGCTGCGCGTGTTTCGGAAACAGTTGCGAGTTCTCCGAGCGATGTAAACGATCCCAGCATGATGATCAGCATCGAGCTGTGTGCCCCGCAGCTGCGAGCGATAAATACCCCGAAACAGCGCATTACGCGGCGGACGAGGCCGTGAGAGTTGAAGGGAACGTATGCCTGTTCTTAATAAAGTTATCGGGTTAAGCGAAATCTGTCTCAAACAAACCGTTCATGCCGCCGCGACTCTGGAAAGAGACGAGGGGAACGCTCGCTCGCTCGTTAATTACGTATCTCTGCCCTGCCTCCCCACGGAGTGCGCCCCCATTAGACCCCGGACTCACCCCGGACTGTAGTTCAACACAAGTTGAACGATGAGCGAATGATGGAGAAGGGGAGGGGGTGGGGGAGAGGGGGAGTGGAAACACGAAATGAAATCTCCTCAGGTTGAGCCAACCTGTCGCCCAAATGTCTCTCTTTCGGGATCGCCCTAAATATATACGCTCGGGAAATGTGGGTGCAGCCAGGTTGTTGTTCCCGATGCTTGTCAGGGCAACTTTGGAAAAGCCCTTCCTCGGATATCGGCGGAGCACGAGCGTGTCAGCGGACAGTATATTTGTCAGGGGCGCGGGAAAGGGAGACTACGTCGTTTCGGCTTTCGTGCCACGTGTGTCTCGCATTACGGACGTAAAGTTTTCTCTTTTCCTCTGTCCCGCCTGTCCCGGGGTCGACGAGAGGGGAGGCGGGAGGAACCGAATTTCGCGCGCATGCCTGAACATTCCTGAGCCGGCTCGGCGGTGGTCGCGCCGGCACTCGAGCCAATTATTATCGGTTTCGAGTGACCACTTCCGCTCTCACCTGATCGGGTAACGCACCTGATCGTGACGTGACGCGAGCTGGACACCGCCTGCTTTCCGTACGCGCGGATTTAACGCCGGGATTACCGTTGCAACGGGATCCGGACGAGCGGGATTACAGGCGCTACAGGATAAAGGCGGAATCAAGTGGAAATACGCTTTTTCTTCGCGCGATAACGCGCGCCGCGTCGGCCGATGATAAGCCGCGAACTGCCGTCACTTCGCCACCACTTTGCGGACGCACGTCGTCCCCACGAGGGGAAAGAACGATAGCGGAACGCGTCTATTAATAGATAATCTCTTCCAGCTCTTCCACAGAAGGAAAAAAAAAGGAGAGAAAAAAAGAAGAGGCGCCCTCGGGAGAAACCTCCCTGTGCGGGCAGAGAGAGAGAGAGAAAGAGAGAGTGAGAAAAGTCACTGACCACATGCAGCCAGTCGCGCACATGATGTCATGGAAAAGATGGGGCAACGGTACTGGAAAAAAGAGAGAGAGGGAGAGAGAGAGAAATCCGAGCTTCACGATCCTGCTTTCGACGCCGCCGTAATATTACGACTCAGGGACTCTGGATTAAATCGTATCGCTCCTTCTTCGCCTCCCTTTTTTCTCTCCTCCTTTCTTCCCTCTCTTTTTTTTTCTGTTCCTTTTTTCACTTTTTTTTTTTCTTTATCTTTTTTCCCCCAGCGAGACGACTTTTCACAGGCACCGCAGACCGTCTGAGAGGTGTCCGTAGTTGCAGGTGCACCGTAATAATGACGCGCGACGCGAACGGGTTTTCGTTAAAAAAAGACTCCTATTTACTCGCGACCCTTACGAACTCCCCGACACTTTGCCCCGATCCGGCGAGGCTGAAGATCCAATGAGAATCGGCCGAATGACCGAAATTGCCGATCGCGAATCGGACGCTAAGCGATGGCTCCGCGCAGCGAGCAAAAGAAAGTCGGGAAAAAGAAAGAGAGAGAGAGAGAGAGGGGGGCTCTTCCCGAGAACGGAAAGTCGGATAAAGGGAGAAGCGTTTGTATATCGCGATGTGTCGCGAAATATCGCTCGCTCACCGAGGTGCGCGCGCGCGCAAGCTTGCGACGCAACGCAGAGAGGCACGGATTCGCCGCGATAAATCGCGGCGAGTCGTGCCTCGCGGAGCCACGCCGCGCGGGGTTTCATTTGATTAACGACCCTGCCGGAGAGGCAACGGGGATGAAAAAAAGGGGGAACTGAAACGTGATCTTTACCTGGCCTATCGCAATTTGAGAACGGAGGGGTTTCTCCCAATTTAAGTTTTTTTAACGATGAAACTGGATATTCTAGATGAATTTACGGGCGGACTGATCGCGCGTTCAAATTTCAACCTGGCGATGGACGCTGGACTCGAACGAGAAATCCGCGAGCCGCGCGCGATGTCCCGCGATGATACACGCGTGTCGCTTCGTCCGCGCGACGAAGTGGCGGACGCGTGGCGTCGCTTGGGGAGAATTTACTTGCTAGAAATTACAAGGTATCGCGCGGACCGAGCGAGCCGCCTTCTCCGAAATCCAATCCGTGATGGAGCGATTATCCCGCGCTCTATTCAGCGGGACGCGCCGCTCGGCTCGCGAGCTCCAAATCCGCGCGAGCGGCGCCTAACGAGCTCTCCTCCTAGTCGCTCGCCGCCAAAAAAGGGAAAACGACGGCGCATGCGCACGCGAGGACTTTGCCGACCGCGGAGGAGGAGGAGGAGGAGGAGGTGGAGGAGCGGCGGGGTGGGAGGGGGGAGTCGCGAGGTCGCGCGGAATCTCCGYCCGAGGGAACGAGATCTGAAAACGGCGCAACTACCTGTTGCGCCCGCTCGACCTGTCAACCTTGCCTCCCCTCTCCCCCCCCCCTCCTCCTCCTCCTCTTCTAATCCACCTTGAAGGGCCCAGCGTCGACGATTCACGCATTAACCGGTGCAGTCGCTACCACCGTTACGCCCGTATCTCAGATTTTCGAGCGCCCCGTAACGCTACACGCTCGCGCAGCTGCCTTCCCCCCTTCTCCCTCTTCTTTCTCCCCCCCCCCCCCTCTCTCTCTTTCCCTTTATCGCGGAAGAGATCGCCACACGCCGGTGGATCCCATACAGCAGAACTCGAGTTACTATAAATTCTTCTCCTTCTTTATCTCAATCCGCGTCTCGCCTGGTCTTCGATTTTTTTACAAAGGTCATTCCGATACCGGACAGGAAGCGCTTACAATACTCTTCTTTTTTTCTCCCCCCCCCCCCTCGTCGGAGAGGCCTTCGTAGGATTCCGTAATCCCAGCATCCGGTTTCACGTTTCCCTCGCGCCTAACGACGCTCGATTTCGGAACGTGGATCCCGCTTTGACAAATGACTCGCGATGACCCCCCGGAGCTATTGTCGCGGCACTAAATAGGGAGGAGACGCGCGGCCATCTGGAATGTCGCCGCTGTCACGGAGGGTCTTAAATCTTATCGGATCGCACATTGGCTGAAACACTAAACTAGCCCAAGTTACGCGCTAACGTCATTTCCGCATCACCGGAGTACTTTTTTACAGGGGGAACGCGATCCAACTAGCGATCCGCCAGTTAAAGCAACAGTCGTAATTCGCGTCCCATATTATTCCATCGTGTTCGATGGCGGATCCTTAAACGGATCCCCCGGCTTTACACATGTTCGCGAGTGAAATAGTTGTCAATGCCCATGAGTAAGTGGGCACAATGGATGACTCCTCTCGCGGGAGGAGGGCGAGGGAAGGAGCCCGCCGATCCTTTATGCGGGGCAAACGGAGACGCCTCCGTGTGTTTGCTTGTGTTTGCGCGGCCCTGCGGAAAATCCATTGAGCCGATGGTCCAACAGTGCAGCGTGCTCCCCATTGTGGCAGCCCACGGCGGTTGTTACGGTTACCCGTAGCACCGGGGCCCGTCCTTGTCTCGTGTTTGGGCTGCGGCGGGGGTGTAAAACGGGGCGCAAACGGGGCGCAGTCAGATCCAACCATCTTCCACCCTGACGTCGTCCCTTTGTCGCCGTTTGGAATTTATTTCGGTAGCTCGACGGGGCTCTCGGCACGGCTCGTTAATTCGCGAACACTCCAACGGCAAATCGGGTTTCCGCTGGGAGGAAACCGGCGCGGCTCCTCCAGCGATGATGATTTATCTCGACACGAGATAATAAATTTATTGCTCGTTAATATGCTCGTTTGAAATTAATCGATGAATCTCTTTTCACGCGTCGCGTGAGAAATCGACGTGCTCCGCGTTGATATTTCGGCGTTAGTAAAAAGTTAACTAAATTTAATTAGTAAATTAAAATTAAGTAAATTCCTCCGGTAGTAGATCCGAGGAACGAGGTAAACGCTCGAGATAACACGATTGCGCGCGCACAATCTCCGCGAATGGGAATCCGTCGAGAGGAAGAACAAAAGCGCGCACGCGGCGGGAAAGAAACGAAAGAAAGGAATGCGTCCGATCTCGTAAAATCCTGGCAACGGAATAACTTTGGATCTTCGGAAGGGCTTGAATCCAATCTGAGAAATCGTGCTCCGACCTGTTCCCCATCCTGGCTCCATCGTTAACCCTCGTAAACTCATAAAAAACGAGAGGGGAATCTCGACACGCCATCGAGCCGTAAAAGTCGCTTCTCCCCGTTCTCTCCCACCCCCCTCCCTCTTCCTCCTCCTCCTCCTCCTCCTCCTGTCGTAAGTAGCAGCCGGGTTTCAATTTGAGATACACTATGATCACGACAGAATGTCGCCTACCTGTTGCTGTCATGTGCGATACCAATAATACCCAGTTCTTTATTAGACGCGGGAAAAAGTGGCGTCGCGAGGAAAAGTCTCTACGATAATCTCCGACGTTTTACGAGGCATCCCCGATGCTACAAGAAGAAGAAGGCGAAAGAGGGAAAGAGAGAGAGAGAGAGAGAGAGAGAGAGAGAGAGAGAGAGAGAGAGATGGTACGTGCACCGGCACTGATCGAATACAAGCGCGCGCGCGCGCGCGACTAATTGGAGCTCGATAAAGGGTGCGCACGAATACTCGGTTGAGCCCGACGATTGAGAGGCGAGTCGTAAAAATTCAAGATTGTACTCGTAAGACCGCTGCGACCGCGAGTGCGCGCGGTAAACATGTTGACGGCCAGACATCCGGAGCGCGCGGCGATTAAACATCACTGACACGTTAATCGCCGAGTCCGAAATGCATTTAATATGTAAAACAAATAAATTACAGGGAAGAGTCGAGATCGCGATCGAATCGCCGTCTGGTTAAGACGGCTTAGTGCCGCCTGAGCACACGAGGCAGGTAGAATACTCGATGAAACCTTGCGGGAATCGTTGCGGGAGGATGTTCCTCCCCCCTTTGCTACATCGATTCGCACATTGTTCGCGTAGAATCGCCGATCGAAGGAAAGAAACGCGCGACGGGATCGCGGAAGACTGGCAGTAATTTCCGCCACAATGGGCTGCAAGATTGTACGCAGGACTCGTGCGAGTCGCACCATGAAGAGCTCGCTTTAGAACGACGGAAGCTCCGCCGTACGAGCGACGTACAAGCCGAACGACACGCCTCAGCATGGGGGGTGCGATCAGCAGCGATGCTGGCACAATGAGATCGACATCGGAGTGGAGAAAGGAGAGCCCTGAGTAGCGAAGAGTAGCGAAATGGAATCACGCGGATTGGCCACTTTTCATTGACGGAACTGAACGGTCCAGCGCGCGCGCTGGAGATGCGTGCTTCTTTCTTCGCGTCCAGCTGGTGGGCATCGCCACGAGGTGGTCAGCCTCACAAAGATGTCCGCGCTGACAAAAATATTTAACAACAATCGGCATTGTGCCGGCCGAGGTGTCGCGTATCCTGTAAATTGCGGCATTGTTCGCCGCTGAGGACGTCCGGTAGCTGCACCCCGTCGATCGCGAGCGCTTATTGGCGCGTTTTCACGGGGATGCCTCGACGGTGCGAGTCACGCGCAGTTGTTGCTCCATTATCTGGAACGTGTCCGGCGCAGCTTGAGATTTTCTCTGCCGATCGGGAGGTCGTCACCCGGCAAGAACGTTCGATCCCGCTGCGAGGTTCGAACCTTAGGAACTCGCTCGGAGACGACCAAGTCGCCTTTAATCGATGCCCGTTAGCCTGCTCGATCCGATTCGACTCGAATCAAATTGCCTCCGCACGGAAATCGGGATCTCTCCTCGCCGAAGGGAATGAATCGCGAATCGATCGCGGTAACCGTGAGCACGGAACAGCTGGTGAACCACCTTGGGGCGACCTGCGTGCCAATTACCCGCGCCGCGACGAATCGCGACGAATCGTCGGCAACGCGGAAGCCGATGCTCGCCGATCGGCGCGCGGCCGATCAAACGTCGAGGTCGTCGAGGAATTCGAAGCGATTCGAAACGCGATTCGCCCCCGCGACAGAGAGAGACGCCCGCCGGTTCGTCGTCTTCCCTTCGCACTCGCCCCCGCGTACAATAACTCGCGCTGCACTCGCTGGAGGTGATCCGGAGGGGAGCGGATGGGGGGGGGGGAGGCGAGGCGCGGGGAACCGCGTGCTTTCACTGTCTCCGTTCGGGCGCGAGAGCGCCTCCCCCGACACACCCCGGACACACAATCCGCTATCCTTGGCCTCTTTACATCCCGGCGCGCCGTCTCACGCGGGGACTTTTTTTTCTTTTTCTTCCTTTTTTTTTTTTCCACGGCGGGGCCCCCCACTTTTATTATTGACGCCCTTGGGCCGCTTCGTGGGCAGATCGAGGCGAAGGCGCGAACGGGGCGGCCTGTTTTCGCCTCTCAAAGAGGCCTCGGCCTCCTCCTCCTCCTCCTTCTCCTCCTCCTCCTCCTCCTCCTCCTCCCCCCTCACGCGTCAATGAGGACGATCGGGTCCGAGGGCGCGGAAAGTGACACCACAGGGCCTCCGTTAACTACATCGCGGCTGTCGCAAGCACCGGCGGGATTACAGGGCGGAAGAAGCGCGGATTAGAGATGCCACTTTCGGGCACGGCGGCGCGGACGTTGTTATTATCTTCTTCCTGCGTTACGTGCCGATACGATGAGTGACGAGCCGCGAAATAACCGGGCAGCTCCATTACGCTCGTTAACTTGAAGCGCCGATGAAAAGAATCGCGTCGCCGCCGTCCGAGTTTTCGTCCCGTGTCTGCAACAGACTCAGGAATCGCCCTGAAGCGCGAGAACGATCGCGAATCCCGAGGGATGTTACAAGGGTCGCCGATTTCATTCGCGTCGCGCGCGAAACGGAGCAAAGCGAGATCGCGCGTTTCTACGCGGACCAAGTCGCGCAAAGGAAATTTATGCTTGATCCACGAGTACATCGTGGATGGAATTCACCTGGTCGGGCATCGATTTAATCGATCGAGAGCTTGCTCTGCTCCGTTAATCGCTGGATGTTCCATTCTCGCGGCCCCTCGGAGAACAAAGCGCGCCCCCTAAATATCTCGCGCACAATTGTCAGCCCGCGAGGTATCCGCAAGAAAGTCCGAGCCCTTCCGAGACGAAAACAGGCCGCCCTTCACCGCCCAAGGTGATCCCGACCATAAAAGTCTCCGGGCGTTAAGAACCTCCTCGGCGGAGAGGAAGGATCCCCGACATGCCACTCGGGCGCAGATAGTGAAAGCAGATTCTGCTGCACCGCTTCTCCTCGTGGCCCCACTTATTTGGATAAGCGAGTGCTCGAGCCGAGGCGAGCGTGAAAAGGGCACGCAGAGTCCGGACCCTTACCGTATCTGTAAATACTCATCGGAGCGCGATGAAGATCCATCGATCCTCTCATGCGTTCGAGAAACGAAACGTAAGAGAGATGTCACGATCATGGCAGATTTAGACGACACCTCAAAGAATTACGATACGCCATCGCCGCGAAAATCGAAGATCATTAAAAGTTACGAGCTCGAATGCACATTTTATGTCGCCCGGCCCGCTGCTTCGCTCGTCTCCGAAATGTTACGCAACTTGCCGCCGCTTTGCATAAGTCTCACAAATTCTACGCAATATGTGTACCGTTAGGTCACCAGACGTCGAGACCGTTCGATGAAAGTAGCAACGAGAGACCAAATTCCTCGAAGGAAGATTCCGTGAACGCGAGCGCTGAATCACAGTCGATCAATTAGAGTCGTAATATTTGACGGTGATAAGACGGAATGTTCGAGCGAGGGTGATCGTCGGACACCCAGTCGGCCGTTAAATTAGAAACTCATAAAAATCAAGCGGAGTCACGTCGTTGAACGCGCTACGGACCGCTAATTGGCGGCAACCTGCCTCCTCCCGGTCGCAGGCCGATCGGTAATCATTCAGAGACCCCACTTCCGGCGACGGATTCGCTCCGTTACGAGTCAAATTAGTCTGGAACGGTATCCGGGACCTTTTCCGCGTCGCTCGGTCCCTCCCCCCCCAGGAGGGGACCGAGGGGGGAGGGAGGGAGGGGCGACCCCGTAAATTGGGACCGCTGCGCAATTTCTATGGGGGCATCCTCGCAGGCCCGTGGGCGGGGACCCTGGCGGACCGTAAAGAGAGAGAGAGAGAGAGAGAGAGAGAGAGAGAGAGAGAGAGAGAGGACCCAACTAAATGTCGACGAGAGGGCGCAGGTGTTCAGGTTCGGGCCGAAGGAGCTCCGTTTGTGTATAGCGTGTCGACGTTGCGTTCCCGATCCGCGGATCTCAACGAGAAGGTGAATTACTGTTACGAGAAGGGAGGTTAGGGACTCTCCAGAGCTGGCATTGATCTGATTCCAGGCAGGGCGTGAAAGAGGGCAGGGCGTCGCTGCTTCGAAATACAGGAATCCAGCTCGTGGAACTCGTAAACTCGGTTCCCCCGCGGTGTACGCTTTGTATCTGCTTTGCACGCATGCCAAGTGCGCGCGTATGAAAATTCTCAAAATCTTTCTCTCCGCGGGAAAACGCCCTCGTACGCGACCACGTACGAGACGTCCCATCAAGTCGACAAGGACAACGTTTGCAACGTTCACGTCGCAACGTGAACTGAGAACGCGATCGCGAATTGTTCACAATCGCACACGTCGCGTCAAGTTCCATGGGATTGTAGGATCAGCGTGTAAGGGATCCCTAAGCGGGCCCTAAGTCCCCGCGCGGCCTCTAATCCCGCGCTTTTGCACGTATCTAGATTCACGGACCCGGCATTGACGGCGGCTCTGATCCAGAAAGGCGTAAGAGAGGAATCGTCCATGCGTAACGCGCGGGCCTAAAGGCGAGGGCCCTATCCTCCCACCAGATCGGGCCCCGATTAGGCCCCACTTTCATCCCCGCGAACTCCGTTCGTGGATAAAAGCGCGTGTTTGGAAAACACGAGCCCTACCCCGGGCGTCTTTACGCGCCACCGGAGAAACTTAACGATACCGGAGCGTGTAAAAAGGCCCACTAGGTGTGGGCTTACGCGCATGATCGAACCGCTGACGCGATCGGCGAAGGCGAGCTACCGAAGAAAAAAAAGAAAAAAGAAAGAAACATCGACGGATTTGTGCAACGTCCGTCTACGATCAGGACGCGTCCTATTTCAATCGTCGCCGCGACTTTATCTCATTTCTCGGCTGCGTCTTCTTCTAAAGACGCGCAGCTCATCGGAGCTCTTGGAAGCATCCTCGCTCAATCTTCTCTCCTCGCGAGCGAGCCGTCTCTCGATCTTTCCTTCGAAAGATTGGGAACCGATAGCAGAGAACCGACCGCTTGACTGATGATGAAGAAGCATTTACGTTGATTGAGGAATCACGAGAAAGCAACGGCACCCAACAAAGTTTAATTGATCTTTGGGTATCCAAAGACGGTTATTTATTCGAGGCTAAATTTAACGAGCTTTATATTTCTCGCGAGCTGAAAGAGGAAATCGCTCCGGAATTGGCCGAGCCTCGAAGACGATTCCTAAATCGTCGCCCACTAAAAATCCACGCACGTAACGAATTCGGGAAAGAGGACTCTCTCTCTCTCTCTCTCTCTCTCTCTCTCTCTCTCGATCTCGATCTCGATCTCGAAATTGGACACGAGCGATGAAATTGTCGGCGGCCTCGGCAAACAGCCGTGATCCGTGACGATCCGCGCGCTCGATCTCGTCGAGAACGAGCATGAAGTGGATCACGAATGAGAGAATTACTCGGCGAGTCCGTTCTAGATCGAAATAATTCTCCACGCGAGGTCGACACGCCGCGGCGGAGAATTTCCGCGCCACTTTTCCGCGCTACGGACGACAGCGGTAAGTAGCGTCGGCATTGTGCCAGCCGATTTCCACGGTCGCTGGATCCCCATTCGGGATGCTCCCGGCGACCCGATCGGCCTTTGTGCCGAATCCAAGGTGTTCGGCAAAGGAATAAAATCGAGCGACGCGGATAAAAAGTCCACGCGAGGTCGGGAAGGCAATCGCGTCACGCCGATTTTCGCGCCGACCGCTAGAAAGATCGAGGGGAATCGGAATCAAAGGGAGATAAAGGGGAGCGGTGGCGGCACCGAAATCCACGTTACGGGGACCACCCGTTCCGCCACGTTAACGCGGGCCTGCCGACTCTCGTTTCTCGCCTTTGAGCTGGCCGATACGCCGATTTCGAGGCTCTCCGTCGAGACCGCGCTTTCTTTCTTCCGTCCGAGCGGACGAGCCACTTTTGTCGCAGCCACCCCCCTTCTTTCTCCGGATCGCCGCCCTAATATTCCGTGACGACAGGTCACTCCCGCTCCCGCTCCGCGGCTACCAATACACCCCCACTACATTTCCCGGTTAAACGTTATTTACAGCGTCCGCTCCGCCATCAAAGAGACGGCAACCAGCTGTCGAATTATCCGCGCTGATTGTCCGGTCAGAAATGACGCAATTGTCGCGCGGAGAATCGCGACGAGGCTCTTGCTAAGGACTTGGTGGCCGTCGCGGATTTAGACCAGATAATATCCAGAACGATTGGAACGACATTGGAACGACGAACGACCTCGTTTCGATCCGCCTCGAGAGATTTTCCAGAGCTTTCCCTCCAAGCGAGCGATTCCGCAGACTGAAATCAGGAAGCGACAGGAATATGTTCATCTACCGAGGAATGCTGAGAAACGCATGACGAACCTGACGATCGGCTATGATAACGACTCGCATCGGCGATTTTCGTTCCGGAAAGGGAGAGCGGGATCGAGCGGTCGCGAAGCTCGCTCGATCAACGAGGCCATGTATGGTGAAGCAATTGCTCGGATTCGTTCTTGTTGTCAGGCAACGTGACGTCTCGCTGTCCCGAGTCGAGCGGAAAAAGGTGAGAGCGGTAATTAAATTCTTTAAGAGTGATTTAATAACGCGGCTCCAGGCGATAATGTTGCGTCAAGCGTCGCGTGAGGCCACGTCGCGAAGCTCGTCAGGCGAAGAAAAGCCCGACGCTGAGGTAAGAAACGAATCTTCCTCCTCTTTCTCGCGGCGATTCTCGCCTCGTCGTTTTCTCCCGAGCGGAAATTGCAGGCGCGCCGCAAAGGAGCAGCTCGCCGCTCTACAAAGGGGACTTACGAATTCAGCGACGTACGAAATATCGGCCAGACTGAAAGCTGCCCCTTCCAATTTCTCGGGGCTCGGGCTGAAATCGAGCTGCGGAGGCGCGTAATCGAGGCGCATGATTCGACCGTGTCTCTTATTCTCTTCCCGGAAGCTCGCGCGGGGATCCCGTGGCAGTTTCAGGCCAACCAAATCGCACGATACGCGATTTTAATCAGGCCCAGGTCTCGCAGCGAGACGGAAAGCGATCCGATTTTCTCGGCGTCTTGGCAGCGCGCGCGCGCGCGCGCGCGCGGGAAGAGGAGGAGCAGCGCCTCATGCGCCCCGCACCTCTCGCGCGAGGAGATACCAATTTCCACGCACGCCACGAAATCGCCTTCTAATAACACGGAAGGAACTCTCCTCCTCCCCCTCGAGCTGTTGTTCATCGCGCCAGCGTAATGACACGGGGGGAACCCCAACTCCCCCCTCTCTCGCCCCCCCCTCCGTTCCCCGTCCGATGAAAGAAATAGTGCCACCCCGACGACGTGCGGGACGATCATAATAGTCATTAGGCTATTTCGGGAAAGAGGCCCGGTGGCAGGGAGGAGGGGCGTGTGGGGGGAGGGAAGCGGAGGAACGATCTGGATGGACCACGCTTTTTTGTGCCCCTCGGGGGGTTTATAGCGTCGACGGGGCACTTGTTATGGCCGTGGATGCACGTGTTCTAATGGATATGCCGGAGACATGGAGGGGAGAGAGGGGAGGGAAAGAAAGAAAAGAGAAAAAAAGAAGAGAAAAGGAAAAAGGAATGTGCCTTCTCTAGGCGTAGGTTAGCGCGGAGGAGGGATACGATCTAGGAGCCTCGACTCCTCGAGATAGATGACGAGGTTACGCAGGGCCGCATTCGATTATCGATCCTCGGAGCGAGGCTCTCTCTCTCTCTCTCTCTCTCTCTCTCTCTCGCGGGATCGGAGCTCATTTCCCCCCAAATGAGCGGCGATCATCACGCAACCTCACCGTAACGCTCCGAGTTTATGAAAATGCGGGGGTGGAGGAAAAGCGGGGAGGAGAGACAGGGAGGGCACTGCGCGGGAGGGAGGAGGGGTGGGGAGGAGTTCCTATCTGCAGAGCCTGGTAATGTAATTCAGAACTCTGCCGAGAGTTCTGCCGCGGAATTCTGCCAAATAATATCCGAGAAGCGGAAAGAGGTCACGCGAAAGAGGTCACGCAACGTAACGCGAAGAGACATTGACGTCACGAGCGCTAGGCTCATCGTCCATTCGCGGATGGGTCTCTCGCTGAAATAATTACGATTAGGGTCGCACAAAGGAGCCTTTCGGAAGGAGACGAGGCAATGCAGCCCTGCGAGAACACAACGCTATCTGACGCAGAAATCTTCCGAGGGCCCACGTAGTCCGAAGCCGTGCTCCCTCCCTCCCTCCCTCTCTCTCTCTCTCTCTCTCTCTCTCTCTCTCTCTCTCTCTCTCTCTCTCTCTCTCTCTGTCTCTCTTTCTCTCTTTCTCTCTGCTCTACTCTGAGTCACCCTTGCACGTGTTCAATTTCAGTCCCTTTGAAAGCTCGTTCCTTATCCCGCTGGTCAGGATCCTAGGAGAGACCTCGCTGCCGGACTCGAATGAGGTCCTTTTCTCGGCCAACCGCTCCGCCCACAGGACCCTTCGCGCTCGAGAAAAGAACCGGGCCCCGAACCAAAGGGGACCCATCAAATTGCTCCTCCACGTGTATACAAGAAGAAGAAGAAAAAAAGAGAGAGAGAGAGAGAGAGAGAGAGAGAGAGAGAGAGAGAGAGAGAGAGAAAGGAAAAAGAAAGAAAAAGGAAGCGAGCGCACAAAGAGGACGACGAGGACGCCGGTCGGCGACGCCCGATCGCCTCGTCCTCGCGAAAAGTCATTGTCGCCCGGACGAGCATCATCCCCGCATAATTGTTATCGTAACACTGGCGATTCGGGCTGCCCGTAGACAGCGCGGCGACGACGGCGGCGGCGGGGGCGGTGGCGATGGTCGCTCTTGAAACGACGTCGTCGCGTCGACGAGTGAATCAACGCCGGGCGTTTTGTGGGCCTGACGCTCAATGGACGCCGGCTCGTAATAAATCGCGGCAGTAACGAAATTAGGGACGCCGCTCTCTCGCTGGCATCGCCGCGGCGCAGGTGAGGGATCCCTCGGTGGTTACCGTAAGGCCCCGGGAAAATTATTATTCCCTGGCGGAATGAAAGACGATCGTGCGCCTCTCTCTCTCTCTCTCTCTCTCTCTCTCTCTCTCTCTCTCTCTCTCTCTCTCTCTCTCTCTCTCTCTCTCTCTCTCTCTCTCTGCCTCTGGCCAATTTCCATCGAATATCCCGGTTCGATGGATCGAAGCTATTTAAGATGCGCGATAACGAGAACGTAAATGCAAGTGATCTCTCGTCTTTCCCGCGAAAGCGACTCTTCATGAATCCGATGAATGTTTATTCCGGAATTATCACCGCGCGATTCCGTCCATTAGGAGCACGTGCGCGAGGAGGAGACGCGCCGCGTCTAAAACGGGCTTCGAAATCGAAATCGCGCGTCATCCCCCGAATATCTTCGGGGACCTCGGACCAATATTTCCGAGCTGTCCGTCGCGATTTCCTACGCTTTGCGAATCCGACGGATTTACGAGCACGCGCATCTGCGATATCGCCGCCGTCCGAAGGAACGAAACGCATCGCGACGTGATTGAATGCCGCTCACGCTGGAGAGCGACGCTCGGAGGGGAGGGGAGGGGGAAAGGAAAAGAAAGAAGAAGGAGAAGGGAAGGAAAGAAAAGGGAAGGGGAAAAAAAATCATAAAACGCGAGGCGCAAAAGGGTCCTCGCGAGGCGTCCTCGCTCCCAACGAAGGACGAATCGAATAGACAGGATACCACGATGACACGGTCCACGTTAATCCCGCGATAGAAATCCTTAAGCCGCTACCGGTCATCCGGCGTAGGAAGCGAAGGGAGAAATGTATAATTTATAATGATAATCCTTTAAGAATGGTCCCGTGTGCGCGCCGGAGGCAGATTCATGGTCCCGCGACCTTCAATGCGAGCCTCCCCCTTGGACACTCCTCTTTCAAAGCTCCCTCTCCCCCGCTCGATTTTTTTTCCTCCGCCCCTTCGTCGGGCTCCGCTGGATCTCACAAATCGATCGAGCGTGCGGCAGTTCCGCCAGGAATCGTGTGTTTACATAGGTGCAGAACTCGCGAGGCGCAGCTGTTTACTTAGGGACATAATGGCGACTCGTAAATGGAAACGATCTTTCGGAGCGCGGCTTTCTCAACCGCGCCGGATCTCATCTCCGGGTGCCTTCGAGGGTGGAAGAAATCGGAGGAAGGAACATCGGCGTACCGTTCTCCGAGAGCTACTTGCCGAGGCTCTCCAACTCTCGGTGTAGCCGGAGCAATATTTGATATTAGGATCGAGCATGTTGATCCTGCAGCCTATCAAGTTCATCGTTTAAGCGCGTTAGTGGCCACGCCGATGAGTCGACCAGCCGCGCAAAGTGGGCTGTTCACGAGGGGCGAACAGCGAAGCGAGGGGCTCCTCTATTGGAGGATCGATCGATTCTCTTCGATCAACAACACTGCGCTACCGGCTCGCTAACAAACACGAGTTTCATCCCGCGATCGATGAAGGAACGTAGTTTCTTCCGCGGAGGATCCGATCTTTGAGCGCGAGACGGATGCTGGGAAAAGATTCCAACTCCAGGCCGTTGCCGAAGCATTGTACGGAAGCGACGAATGGCAAGTTCGAGGATGCTCGAGAGCGAAATTTATGCGTCACGGACACAGACGGCCGCCCATACGAATCCTTCCCCTTTCTATGGCGCATCCAGGATGATGAAATTCGCCATTGAAAGATACGTGTCGGGACATGGCGCGAGAGAGTTAGGACGCGTCCTTTTAACGCTCCCTTTCACGCAACCCCCGTGAATGCATCCACCTACGTTGGATGCGCCTTTGAAGAGCGTCGCGGCAGGTCCTCCGCATCCGGCGCGATTGTTCCCCTTCGCGCGTGATTCTTTGGGCCCCGAGATGCACGCGGAAGATCGTGCAAGTTCGAACACGTTTCGTTCGCTATCCGAAGGAATCCCCGGGTCAAGCTCGCGCTGAATGCCGCGCGCAGGATCGGACCTGCTGTAAGGCACTTGGAGTTTGCGTAATACGAATGTCGCACAAAGGGTGGGCCGCTCTTCTTAAACGGGGATCTGCCCGCCCTTAAGAAACAGCGTCTGGACCTGTCGACCTCGCTGGGATTCGCCGGCGGGGAAAAGGAGAGCGGGGAGCTCTCCATTCCAGCGAACTTGCTGGGTACGCCACCCACCCTACCCCTCCCCTCCCCTCCCGCGTGATTTCCGAAGGGCCGTTTCGAATTCGAGGAACGGACGTGATTTCCACGTCCATCGGTACGCGATTTCTTTCAGCGGGATAAAAAGTTCGGGAAGCCTCGCAGAACCTGGCAAGTTTCGTGGACAAGGAGGGACGAGGAGGGAGGAATCTCGGATTACACCGGCCGGAAGTACGAAAACACCGGGGCGGAGTGCAAGGTACCGCTTTGCACCGCTGCTGCACCGTTAATCAGACCAACCCCCAAGTGCGGCTCCCCGGTCCGATGACCCAGAATCTCAACCCTTTTACCTGCGACGCAGCGAGAACGGGTTAGCGGAAACCCGCGGGACAATACGCGGGAAGGGGTGCACCTGCGGAAAGGGTTGAGCTCCGCGGTGAGGTAGCAGGAGAGCGAGCGACAAGTGTAACGAGACTTGGACGCGCAAATGAATTTTTCGCTGAATTTTCTGGAATTTCACGGGGTGGACGATCGCTCCGCGATCGTGAGTGCAGAACGCGCAGCTGTTGGCAAAAATACGAGGCAACAGCTGCGGAGATGCTGGACGGGGTGAGGCGAGGTTGCGCGCGGCAGGTTTTCCGGTAAGAAACGAAACGACGACGACGATGACGACGACGACGACGACGAATCAACCCTTGAACCGTCTCGGCGTGCCCTTTCAATTCGTTCGATTCGCTCTCGGCGTAAGATCGAAGTGACGCCTTTATGATTGCGTGCTGCGGGCACATGTGCGCGGTCGCGGGGGCGCCTTTTGTACCCGCGTTTGACCCTTTTTACCTGGAACGTTCTCGGTCCCGTCTCCCCCTCCACGGGGAGAACAGCGAACAAACACCGGCCGGTGCTTACCCCGTACGGTGTCCCATTCATCGACGCGAGATATGCATCTACGATCCCGTTCCGGGGCCCGAAAATAACGAAATTCCACCAAAGATTTTCGTGATTTTGAATAATATTGCATTCACCCCCGTGGTCTCTCGCTTAACCCCGCTCGGCATCGCCCGGACGTTTCAAAGGGATCGAAAGGGTCCTCCCGCGCGTCGCGGCATTATGGCCCGGCCCTTTTTATCCTACCCACGGAAATTCCCTGGTCCGAGGGGACAAAGGATTCCGCGTGCTTCTCTGACGGATGGACGACGAGTGGGCCGGGGCGCATAAAGGATTTATCCGCGGAGGATGAATCGCTCGGTCACGAGGAAGCGAAACATTCTACGTTCTGCGTTCCGAATTTTCACAAACGGTCACCGATCTGGATCACGCGACTTAAACGAGATCGCAGATCTGTAACCGCTAACGAAGCCGGCTTGTTCGCGCATGACAACGGCAAAAATGCCCATCAAGCGCAGGCGGACGATACATGGAGTGCTGACGATGAAATTAAATTCAACGAAATAAATAAAGAAAGAAAAACATTCGGCGCAGAGCGCACAGGTACATGGTACTCACCGATAGAAGATGCGTCGATTCGCTGCAATCGCCCCTCGTTGCTTCACCTGCGGCAGAAAATTAGCAAAATGTTGATTCACGAAATAACAGCGCGTTCCATTGCGCGCGGATCGCCGCGGATGCAAAGGGAAGGGAAGCGAATTATGATCGCGCGATCATTAAACGTTTCGCCGAAGACAAGTCTTCGGGGCTTCGAGGATTAAAAAAAGGGAAAGCTCGTTAGGTCGCCGGTCCGGTAATTCGAGATGTAATCGGCCGCGATTGCGCACAGTGCCGCCTTAATGACCGAAAATCATACCGACTCCCACTAAGCCCCTAAAAAGTATTTAACAAGCATCGATCGAAGGATCGGGCTGCCAATTGTTCGATTCAGCGTATGTAACGAGCGCGAATAACGAGAGCGAATTTCACGAAGCTTTAAGCGAGTCCTCTCAAAGTCGCACTTTCCGTTTCCGTCCGCGGTGTCCCGACTGTTCCTCTTGTACTTTCCTGTTGTACTCGTTGAGGCATCAAGTTCAGTTGTTAATTGCACGTTTAATAGTGAGAAACATCGAATCGCGATGCAGCTGCAAGGTCAAAAGCGATGCGAGCCGCGCGCAGATAGATTCAGAAACGGCGAATCCTTCAACTTCAACTTTTTTAATCCGGGGAATCCTGCGCGAGATGAAATTCCGATCGGGATCTCCATCCGAGAGATCGGCGTCTGTCGAGAACGATTGTCAGGCCAGCGAGGCTTGTAAAAAAAGAAACGGACACGAAGGAGGACTACTTTTCTTTAACAGCATCCCCTCTCGCTGTAGCTTCGTGATCCGCCATCCCTTCCTTCTTCTCTGTTAATAAGTGGACATAATCGAGCGGTGGTTTCCTTTCGAAGAAACGCACCTAGCGAAGAGAGAACGACCGACAAAGGAGAGCGAGAGGAGAAACGTTCGCGATTGTTCGGTGAGCGCGTCCCAAGCAAGGATGATCACGATTGCGCCCGCAGCCAAATGCAATCGAGTCTCCGATCATTCGTTGACGATTCGCGCGTAACGCGATTTTTACTGAAAGCCCGACGCTTTGGCTTCAGCTTCAAGCTGAAACGCGAGCGAAATTATCCCGGAGCGATCGCTGCGATTCGCATCGAGCACTCCGTCTTCGAAGACGGAATCGACAGTCTTCTCTGTCTCGCGTAATGCTACCTCGATTTCAAGATTGAGATAATTCGCTCGCATCGCAATCGCGTCTTCGCATGTTCCTTCGTCGTTCCACTTAGCGACGATGCCTATCGGCCATTAAATCCCTGGAATGTTCTCGGTTGGATATTTTATTACCCCTGGTGGGGTGTCGCGGCGGAAGCGTATCGTCTTTCGATTAAAGGTACCATCACGCCGGGGGTAGATTAGAATCGAGTTCTCGGCTTTAAATCGGCTCGGCGGCACAAAGCGCGTCCTATATCTTCTCTCCCTTTTATTGCCCTCCCCCTTATGTCCGACTCCCGCTGGGGTTTCGATAGGCTCGATTGCGTTATCTCGAGATACGGAGATTCGATGCGCCTCGAAATACGAGAACGAGAAAGAGAGAGAGAGAGAGAGAGAGAGAGAGAGAGAGAGAGAGAGAGAGAGAGAGAGAGCTTCGGATCGTTCCGTTATTAAACTCCGATTAAGCCGGAGAATCGTCGGAAACTGAGGACAGAGCGGCAGAATGTTTGCGAGAAGAATCGATCTATCGCGCGGCGCGCGAGCGGGACATCCAGCGATATCGAGTGACGCGGCGCGGTCGCGTTACGAAACGCGGGCATTTCGATACACCGCGCGTATCCTTTGTTCCGCCCATGCAATCGCCTCGACGATTTATCCGCGGCCGACTCAATGGACCACAAAGGAAACCATTAATTAAAGCCCCGCGCGCGCGCGAGCGAGCGGCGAGCGAGCGTACGTCGGGAATTTTCAAGGAAACCAACCGGATTCACGGTGGGCGCCGAGCGCAGCATCGAGAGTTATCTCGATCTCGAAATCGGCACGATTACACGCACAAGTGTGCGAGGAGGAAACAGAAAAAGAAGCCGTCGAGAGGAAGGAAGGATGCGAGAGAACGAAAGAGAAAGAAAAAGAAAGAGACAGAGAGAGAGAGAGAGAGAGGAGAGAGCGGCCGTACGAGGAACGAGGATGCACTTCGGCTTGCACCTGCCGGTGACGTCAGAGGGGACGTTCTTGTTTGGGCCTGTTCAGCCCCGGGGGTCACCACTACTGTTTTAGGACTGATCTGCGCGCTTCCTCGCCCTCCCTCCCTCCCTCCCTCCCTCCCTCCCCCGTCCCTCGCCAGCCACGCTCTTCCACTCCATCTCCATCTCCACTCCAGCCGAGCATCGCCGAGCGTGTGCGTGCGCTGCGAGCTCGTAGCTCGCGAGCGCGCGCAAGGAACACCGCGGTCATTGCTCACGTATTAATTATATGCTAATGAAAATTCCATGTAAAGTCCCTGGCGGACTGAAATAACCGCCGGAGGATCCCCTTTCAGCGCTCGAGGAGAGCGCTCCTCCGCGTCCCGCTGCTCGTTTTCTCGCGGCGTCTACGATCGCGCATCACGACAGAGAGAGAGAGAGAGAGAGAGAGAGAGAGAGAGAGAGAGAGAGAGAGAGACGGTTCTTTTTCTTCGTCTTTGAGAAATTATATAAGTGCGCGCGGCACTTGTTATCCCGGTCGAGGAATACGAAATTAGCACTGTACCCGCTCCCCGCTTAAGCGCGCGTCCCCCCGCTTAAGATCGAGCCAGTCTAGATTTCCGCTCTCTCTCTCTCTCTCTTTCTCGAAAGCCGGGTGACGTCGAGTCTTCTCGCCTCGCGGAACAATACGCGGTCGCATTGTTCAATAAAAGTGCGAGAGGTCGAAGGATGGCCATCTTTCCATCTCCGAACGTTCCGAGCGAATGAAAAGAAACAGGTGCGTGCCTGTGTGCGCGTGCGCGCGCGATGAAGCGCATACGCGCACACGCGTGCGTACGCGTCCTCCAGCCATCTCTCGAATGCATTCCGTGACGCGCGTTCGTTCTTGATTACTCTTCTCGCCGGTTAATGAGACGATAGGCGATGGTATCGCGTGGCGGAATGCCAGAGGTAGCGTTTTAATCAAGATCGTGTCATATCGCTCGTCTCTAATGTTCGCCACGTGAAGGGAATAGCGCGGAGATCCAGCTTCGGGAGGATGCTGTATCTGATGGAGCAGCGATGCCGCGCGCGATTTGCATAATCTAATGCCTCCGTCCGAGGCGCGGAATAAATATAGGAATAGCCGCTCGCGCCGGGTCGGTATCGGGCGCAATTTCTGAACGACCAACGGCAGCTCCGAGTGTAATTTTCGCCGAAAACGATGCGTCCGATAGCTCCGGCCGCCTCAATGCGGAATCTTAATTGCGTCCCTGCGAGCGGACGAGTCAAAGCGATCACGCTGTTGGGAAACAGCGTCGATTTCGATAGGCTCCTCTGATTTATGATAATGGAATTCAACGGAATCGATTTTTCGGCCGCTCGCCCGACGTCGCTCCGCCACGCGGAAGCGCCCGTCTGCTGATATACATCGACGTTTAGTAACTTAGCGAGCCATAAAGTCGAGGATCGTTAACGCCCAAAATCTGCGCGGAATTTATAACAGCCAATCACGATTGATGAAACCGAATGTTCGACGAGCTCGCTAATTTCCGAAATTTGTCTGCACACGCGCCGCGGATGCAGCACACTGTGTCTCGTCATTATCGACATGGCGCGGAATCCACTGTCGTCGTAAATCTTCAGCCTCGCCGAGTTCGCGCCGAGACGGCCTCGGCGATCGCGAAGCATGAATTTCACGTAAGAGGCTCTCGGGACGCGGAACAGGCGCGCCTGCGAGCGCGCGTTTGAGCCGAGACGCCGCGCCAACGGCCTCGAATTAATTAAAATTTGACGGTCGCGTTAAGAAACCGGTCGCGAGGTCCATCCGGGCCTCCCCCGGGACACCGGGGGCCACTTCGCCGGTTGTTAATCGGGGGCGTCCGGCGAAACGAGCGATCCCGATGCCGTTGGAGCATAACGTACGCCCGCGGATCCGAACCGGTTTAAATCCGCGGGGCCAGCAGGAAACGCGCGCGAGATTACCCGTTTCCTCAATTTTCATTAGAGAAGCCGCCGATGCGGGCTCGATGGACCGGCGGACACGATAATTATTTGCAAATACGTTATTCTAAAGGCCGCGTGGCTTCTTATGCTAATTTAACGCGCGGGAAATGGCGGATTGCCGCTGCTCCGAGCGCGTCGTCACATCCATTTACGCGAACGCGACTGTCCGATGGACAGTCGGCTGCGTAAAAGCAGTCGATCGACATGGCCGATGAGCCGTGAGGCATTCTTAAACTTTCCAAACTCTCGTGTGAAAGATCAATGATTTTTCGGCTGGATGTGGAACGAGGCGAGCGGTCCGTCGCGTGCTGAGAGCGAAGGTGAAAGGGCCATCGGGTCGACGCTGATGATTAAGTAACCGCGTGATTAGCTGAACTCTCAAGGCGGTTCAGGAATCAACGAATGCATCTACACCGTGAAATTACAGCGCATCAGCGCTGGCGAATGATCCGGGACGTTTTTAAATTCAGCCATCGAGCGTATCTTTGTACGGAGCACGCGTGTCGCGAGACGACACAGCAATGACACCGTAAGAGAGGTGCATCGATCGGTCCAAGGTCACTTGTCGGATCGCGAGAGTAACCGATCTCGTATTTGCGGGGCGTGCGTGTCGGATTCACGGCCGTGGGATTTTTCGAGAGACAGCTTTCGCCTGACTTGGCAAACTCGGAGGAAGATATTAGATCGAGAGCAAATTAAACGTCACGCTCGCTGAAAGCGACGCGGACGAGTCGACTTCCAGCGCAGCTTCAGGCTCGCCTCCTCACCTGCCCCGAGCCGCGTCTCCCAAGTGCAAGCGAAAACAAATAACCCGACCGTCTACCTCTCTCTCTCTCTCTCTCTCTCTCTCTCTCTCTCGAGGGCAGACAAAGTTTGCCCTGCTCAGCGCGGCGGGACCCTCCTCGACTCGTTTTTACCCCCGAGGTTTCTGCCGATACTCAGGTGCATCGATCCAGCATCTTCTCTGAACCAGCTTCTCAATAACGTCTCGGATATTTGGGCTATCTCTGGCCGACCACGCACATCAGCTACTTGCACTCGGACGCGGAGAGAGCAATTTTTGATGATCACGTGACGGAACGCTAAGCCTGAGATTCATCGGCATGCGATTCCGTTCTTCGCCTTTGCCTCACTTTTTCTTCCTATTCTTTATCTTTCCTCTAGATCGATTCGTTCGAAACAAGAGAATTACGTTTATGCACGTAGCATCATCTTCCTCTCTCACTCGAGGCAGCTTGGCCTGCTCTCCCTTCACTTGCCTTCCCATCTTTGACTCTCGTCGTCGCGCCATCTCTTCCCTGCTCACGCTTCCTTTCGTCCAATCCCGAAGCGTTTCAGCGCGTCTTATCGTAGCATTATCTTTACGTAAAATTGTCAAGGGAGGACGCCGATTAATTACGCGGCTTACATATTCATCGAATACCTGTAGTACCTGTCGACCATCGACATCGCCGTTCACCTGATCCCCGTAGCATGGAACAGGTTACCGAAGGATGCGCCCCGTGGAAAAAAAAACTCGACGATCCATGGGGTGCAAGGTGGAGGAGAATAAATTCGTCGCCGCACAAAACTTCCAGGCTTTTTTACGACCGTCGCAGCTAATGGACGCATCGTCCATGATCGTGTCATGAAGACCCGGAGGGGCCCGGAGATAACAAAAAAATCCAGTCGGCGACGTATTTAGGTAAGAGGGAAGGGGGAGGGAGAGGGCGGGTTGCCGTATAAGCTTATCTAGGCTCGCCTCTAAATCTCCCTCGGAGCGCAGGGGTGGAGAGGCAAGGAGGAGGCAAGGATGGAGGTAATGAGGGAAGCCGGAGCGCGTTATTGCTCGTAACTCGCCTATCCCCGCTCGGCTTTGAGCTTTCTGACGTCGCGTCGCGCGGAGCGCGGATGAGATTAGCCTTGCTGAGAGCCCGAGAGAGTCGCTTGAATCCCCGCCAATCGCGAAAGAATCGAAGGGTCAATTGAGCAAGCAAGACGACCCGGTAACTGCGTGACCGCGTCGAGACACGTGGGGCAATTTAATATACAAGCCTCGCGACGACTCGGGTTTCGGCATACGAAAATACACGGGAGGAAAAAGCGCGCACGAGGCCTCCGACAAGGAAGGCAGGATGTCTACAATACGATGCGTCACGCTATTTCGCGTGCCGGAATTGAATGCGCCGTCGATCGCGTCTCGCCCCTTCTTACGCGAGCGGGTTGACGCAATAAACGTTACGGCTCTGGTGAATCTAACGATCGGCTTGCGCCATAATTGAGCATTGAGCTTTCTCCGTCATTATCCCCATTATCGCGGACGTCGTGTCTAACCAGGCAACTTGTCACCCCCGATTCGCAGCAGCCCTGAAACGCGACAGTGCTTGGAGACAATGTGTTCGCCGCGAAGCCGCGAAAAGACGATAAAATCCGTCCGACCTCACGCAAGCTCGCGTGTCGCGCGCGAACGTGTCGCGACAGGTTCGGACCGGCTTCTTCCCGAAGAAACCACCCTCCATCCGCGAGTTCCACAAATGTTAGAATAGATCCTATAGAGAGAAAGGGAGAGAGAGAGAGAGAGAGAGAGAGAGAGAGAGAGAGAGAGGAGGTCCGAAGAAATCTGATCGATGGAACAAGGAAGGAAGCATCCAGCGTGAAGGAACAAGCGGGGTGCGATCGTGGGGGTGCGCGCGCGCGCGGGCATGTGCACGTGTAGCAGCGCGAAGAGACTCCTGCAAGCGGGGTGCTGTAGGGACCGAGATAGGTGGTGGGCGAGCAGGGAGGCGAAGGCGGAGGAGGGGGAAGACCGGCAGATGGTCGGCGTGGACCCCGACGTGGGAAGCTCCGAATTCTCCGAGTTCCCACAGCCAGAGTGCACCTGCCTTCCCCACTCTGTCACCCCGTATAGCCTCGGCGGGCCTATATAAGGACGGGGTTGCTCGTACTAAGGCACCATTCGCTCACTAGCGTCTCGTTCCAAAGCATTCCCTACCCGAAAGCGCACTCGCAGCACAGCTACGTAGCGCATCGTCCGTTCCTCGAGTCCTCACTGAACGACAGTTCGCGACCACGTGTTCCGAGTTCCGACAGTTCGACGGGAGAGAACCGGTTCAGTGCGCCGTGGTTCAACGGGAGAGGAGAACGAGATAGAAGAAAGATGGCCGCTACCGTAGCACCGATCACCGACCACGTGTTGTTGGACTTCGAGGTCAGCGACGTCTTCGAGAACGAGCTCAATGACAACTTGTACAATCTGAAGATGTCGGAGGACAAGCCTATGAAGAGCAACAGAAGCAGCAAGAGCAGGCGCATATTGAAGCCGCTGCTGCGGATGCTGAAGAGGCGCACCAGCAAATACGCCAAGCGACAGGCAGCCGTGCCGCAGGTCGAGGTCTTCTACGAGGAGGTCGAGAATCAGAACAACGCCAACGAGGCCCTCGAGTGCCGGCTGCTGCAGGAACTGGAGCACGCCGAGGAGGGTGCCGCCATCACGGTCTGCCTCGATGGTCAGATGACCGTCGTGCCGGTTGTGCCTGGTCAGTGCTACGTGCCGGTGCATTTCGCCCACACTCACGCCGGCGACTTCTACTGGACGACCCTGAGCATGGCCGACCGGGACCTGTGCTACAAGGAGCGCGCCTTCTCGCAGCATCAGCTACCCGAGGTGCAAGTGGCGTAATCATCGCTCATCGATGACAACCGCGACTACCTCAGAAGGACGGATCGGGATCAGCTGCCATTGCGCTCGTGTCCTCCGAATTCGCAGCCGAACACATTGCCATTGCCAGCCGAGATGCAGGAGGGCTTAGATAAGACACTTGAGACTGTGATCGTTAGCCTGTAGATACTAATTACACTAGATATTAGCTGAATCGTCCCTCGACGATCGACTGACCGTTCAATCAAGCGGCGTTTGTATACGTAATGATTGATCCAGAGGAAGAAACGCGATGAGAAATTGATGAGAAATTAGAAAGACTCGACTTATTCCCTTTCTCTACTTCTTTTTCTTTTTTCTGCGACGAGACATACGCGTTTGTGATACCTGTACCTATTTAGGCGTACAACATGTTCAGCGTTACTCTGAGATTGTGATAATCGCTTTAACGTCAGCGAGCATCGCTGACGCCTTCCTATGTCTTCCAATATTTGTTTGTTTGAAATAAATGTTACTGATAAGCGAACATGCCATGTGTTTACTGATTCATCCTGCCCTACTTTAGCCTTAAGCGGATACTTTTAAGGATTCTAATGCGTCGAATTTCCATTTCGCTTTTCCTCACAAATATCGTTTCTTTACGACAATCGAAGAAATACATTTATCATAAAGAAGTCGTGAGTTTTATATGAAAGAAACGGACGAGAAGAGTCTATTAGGATTCAACTCCGGTATTTACCTTCTGTAAATTGAAATGTCGACAAAGAAGCTTCTCCTCGAAGCCTCAGTCGACGATCCCTAAATTCCAAGGGTTTGTCGGACGATAAAGATTTGACCTAGCGCTTATAGTAAGCTCGAAGAAACCGCAGACAAAGTTATTTCCTCCGCGAAGAGTCGAGGGAGAGAGGAAAGCGATTTTACGCGGGAAAATTTCACCGAGCAACTTCAGCAACTACCTGCGACCTCCAAACCGATGAATGCCGAGCCTCGAATGTAATTTTATCTCCCAAATGTTCGCTACGCATTATTAAATACGAATCGCACACATATGTTGAAAAGACTCGAAACATGCCATGCGTATGAATAAAACACCTGCAGTTACATTCCACGATGCAGATGTCGCAAGAGTATGCAATATTAGGAAAACTTTTTGCAATAAATTCGCTGAAATAAGCGAGGGACAAAGGCGCGGACAATAGTTCGTTTATAATCGACAATACGTTACACGGACATTTACACGCACGCGTTGTCGATATGTAACGAACACATGTCCACTATGGGGTGGACGGATGGGGTGCGGGGCTCCTTAGAGCGGGCGGGAAGGCACTCCAACCCCAGGCAAAAAATAATAAAAGATATCACGATCAGTAACGGTATATTGAAGTGCAATACAACACCCGTAGGGGTGAATAATTTACGAATCGCCCTCGATGGGGTTAATCCAATTTGCTCTACTCGGCGGTGAAATCTGCCGTGAAGTCTCGCGATCGATTCTTAACAAAAATAGATGACGAGGATAATAATTCTCCGTACGACGGAGCTTATCGAAAAAACGATAAACATTTTTAAGTAAATCCTCAGCTCCGTTCAGGCTGCGCGAGGCTGCGAGGCTAAGATAACGCGCACACGAGAGGAGAGATCGCAGGCTCCCCTCGGCAGGGGTTGCTGGATGGGTAGCCTGCAGCGCAGGCAACCCTGCGGACAACCCTGCACTAGATACAGTCCCGCACCCGCGTCGCAGGGGCTTTCCTTAGCGCGCGCTCGAAGCGAACCGAGCGCGCGCGCGGGGGGAGGGAAGCAGAGAAATCCCGCCCGGAATGTATCAATTACGCGAGTGGTTTTCTGCGAGCAGCATCTCGTGCGAGAAGGTAATGAAATAATCCATTATATATATGTATACATGTATATTACCGTCACCCTCCCTCCGCTCACCCGCCACCACCAGAACGGGTCTCTCGCGCTTCGTTCGCGCCCGTCTCACGATTATCCGGATCGCGCAAATTGCGCGAAACGAGCGTGTCGCAACCGCGCGATAGTATTTTTTTTTTGTAATTGCGGTGATTAAAGTGTCCGCGCGAGAATTTTTCCTCCCACGAAACCGCCTCGCTGCCGGCACGGCGGACCAATGTCTCGTACTCGTTTGACATTCGTCGAAGGCATTCGAGATATTTGTTTGTGCAACGACTCGCGCGTTATTAATGTTGTCCATGTAGGAGGAGATTGAATTTACATTAATCCGAAGGGCACCCTGAGGAAATTAGATTCATTGGAATGTGGAAAATGCGCGCGCTCCTAACGTAAAGATGCCGTCATGGAGTTTCCTTTGTTTTCCTAAATAATCGAGCGATCGTCTTGACGCTTGCCAGATTGCTCTCGAAGCTTGATCAATCGACAATCGGATGCGTTAAAGGAGAAAAGTCCGATTAAGAAGGACTCAAACGATCGCGCTTCCGCGTGAGAAAACGATCCGTACTTTCTTCCATCACGCTCCACTTTCTCGCCGGTAATCCGCGTGCCAGGAAAGACAGCCGGAAGGAACAGTCGGCTTTGCTTTTCTCGAGAATCACGTAATCGCGAAAATTCGCGAACGCTCGCGCGGAACATTCAAGCGCTCTTGAATTAATACATGACAGGTGGACAGGTCGCCGTCAATGTTGCGAGAAGTACTTCAAATACCGAGAGAGTCGCATCGGTGAATTAGCTACGAACGTGCGGGGGAAACGATAAGAAGAGCGAGAGAGGAGGCATGCGGCGTCAACGGTAGCGAAAGTCGTAAATGCTTCGGCGTGCGCGCTCTCGTCGCGCCACTTTCGGCGTCGCTGACGGCTCGGCGGCGCTCGCCGAGCGCTTTCTCGGCGTTGACATTTCTCCGCGCTCCGTGGAAAAGCACGTGTCCGTCGCGCGCGGAATCGACCGCCGCTTCCTCCCGCGTGCGGTCCCCGGCCGACAGTCGTCGGCCTTTGCCGTCCTCCGCGAGGCGAGGTGAACGGCGCCGCGCGTATCCCGCCCAACCCCCCGTCGCGGGGGCCCCGTGCGCTCGTGCCAAGCGGAACGCTCGCTCATTCCCACGGCCCCGATCGCCGCGTTAATGCGGGCCGACACATACACGCGCGCGCGCGCGCGCGCGGCCGGGCTCGCGTGCGAGCGCGCGCGTGTCGCGTATGGCCGGCATTAGGCGACCGCACATGCGGAACGCCCTCTCCCCCYCCCTCCCTCCCTCTCTCTCTCTCTGGTTTCAATTTTTTGCAGCGTACGCTCATTAGCGAAATGAAATAAAAAGCGGTGCTATTAAAAGCAACCGTAATGCCTAGGCGCGCATTCGTTATTCATTCGCGGTCTGACATTTCGACTTGTTATCGGAATCAGAAAATCTCATGTTAATCACACGTCTCTTGCGCAAAATAATGAGATTACGTAATCGAAACGGAGGCATCGAGATAGGCTGGGGAGCAACAGGACCGCGACTAGATCTACGGAGCAGAGGATCGTGCGGGGATTCGTGCGGGAGTGCGTCACGTATCCGGCACTCGCGCTAAATCTGTCCATAATTGCGCAAAGCCAGGGAACTCTCGCCAGAGATGTCGGCTGCCAAAAGACAGGCGGCGAGCGAGAGAGAGAGAGAGAGAGAGAGAGAGAGAGAGAGAGAGAGAGAGAGAGAGATGCAGTGACAGGCGGCGAGAGGAAGCCGGAATGGAATTGGCTCGTGACTAACGCCGTACGATCATGCATGATCGCGGATTGCTTGCGTGCCGCGACGCCATTCGCGGGAAAAAAAGAGCAAGTCGCCTCGCGAGGGGATCCCTCTTTGGGCGGAATCGAGATAAGAGGCATTGTCGCGTAAGGATCTGTCAATGGATCGATGATTCGATGGATCGATGACGCAGGAGCGGATAATCGATCGGTGAGAAAACATAAACAGGAAAGCGCCGCGTTAAGTTCTCCGATTTCGAAGTCTGTTCGATTTCCAAAGCTGCAAAAGGATATCGAGAAATGAGAGTTATCGTTCTCGCGGGTCGTCTCCGTTCGCGAGTAAATCCTCTGAACCGAGAGGAATCCGTGATCCTTCGAAATAAGGAGGGCGAGAAACGAGGAATCGACAGAATTTCATAAAAACCGATAACGTCGGCTGCAATGTCGGTGTCGGTTCTGCATTTCAAAACTCGATTCGATGATCATTCCGAGTTCCAGTCGCAGAATGTAATCATTCTGCATTCGCGTGTCAACGGATTCGGGCTATTAATGGGTATTAATCTAACCGGTCCGGCGATTAAGAAGACAAGCGAGATCCAGTTATGCGGCTAGAGATCTCCATCCGAGATCCGCGCTGAAAAATGTAAATAAGAAGATATAAGCGATACGCGTTCAGGAAAGAAGAAGCGAAGAGAGGATCGCGGACTTGTACGGCGAACCGGAAAGGGAGTAACCGAGAGACTAAACGATCCCGAGAGAATCACTTTCGAGAAAAGTCGTCCCCGTGGAGAAATAAAACATCCCCGCCGACCGGA
Source organism: Eciton burchellii (assembly GCA_020341155.1). Taxonomy (NCBI): domain Eukaryota; kingdom Metazoa; phylum Arthropoda; class Insecta; order Hymenoptera; family Formicidae; genus Eciton; species Eciton burchellii. The sequence goes on from JAHMML010000015.1 coordinate 2,967,831, forward strand.
ATGACGCGGATAAAGAAGATCCGCTTCCAGAACTGGAACGCTCCGCGGGATCGATTAATGAATTCAACGCGTGGATGATTGAGGATGCCGGGATGTCAGGGGCTCCTTATCTGCGCCGTGTTATTTGCGATAATGAAGCGACAAATGACCAATGTAGGATGAAAACGCGAATCGTCTTCTCGTTCGTCCAAGAATCCAAAGGAATTGGCGAAAACAACCCCTCCCGTCCCCGCCCACGCCTTTACGCGCGATCCTTCCGAGGTTAGATCAAGATCACCGGATCACCGCGTCGCGCTTACGTCTTCTCTTGACCGCTTACGTCTTCCCTCGTCTTGCTTTGAATTTTTTGAATAAATCCTTGATGATGACGCGTTGACGCGCGAGCCTCACGCGTCACGAAATGCGTCACGAGATGCGCGTTGCAGCTCTGAGCTGCGGCTCGGATTAGACGCAAATCCATCCAACGCTTCCAACGCATCAATTAACGCTGGTTTCGAGGAAGTTGGGGGATCTTCTCCCGGACACGATTATCGCTTTTGCGGTCTGCGCGCGTTAAAAGCGGATTTTCCGAGAGAACTCGGAGAGTCGCGGAGAGTCGCGCGGAATCACACGGCTCCCGATCGCTGAACGCAATTACATCTTATCAGGCTGACTCGTTCCATCAGCTTCGTTAATGCTGTCCCTGCAATTTACTTAAAATGTTGCAGCGATCATCACGAGGCACTGACGCACGTGTGTTTAATATTTACGCGAGATCGGTGTTAATTATGGATATTTATGCAGAGATAGAAATCTTTGGCGATCCAAAGCGAGCGGATCTGTCCGTTCATTCATTTTCCTCGATAGACCTGTCCCAAGAATGTCCCAAGAACTTTACTTCAATCTCACTTCAAGATCGACCGAGCCTCGTACTTGCATTCAATTATGCGGAGCTATCAATCGCACCGCGCGGATTTCAATATCGCGCAGTCGCACCTGCGATATGTTAATACCGCGGAAAGAATCGCAAATTGTCCCGAGGGATAATTACTTATGACATTGGACGCGATATGTCATTAAGCACGGGGGAAGAGCGAGAGGGAGAGGGAAAAAGGAAAGCGGCGCAATGCGGGACGATTTAAAGCGAGATTATTCTCGGCTCGACCATCGCCTGGATGTGTTGTTTACGTTTACGTAGATTGCCGTAGAGGTTCTGAAAAATCCAAGTTAATATCGCGGCGGCGTCCTTTAATCGACCGGCGTCACTTAATAAATCTGAAAATTGCCCCGCGCTGTGAGAGTCATTCGTCCAAGTATCCCCGACGCGATCAAGGCCACATTACAAGCGGGATGACGAGACTGGTCGATGACGCGACGTCACGTGAAACAACCCGCGCGCGCGCGCGCGCGCGTACGACGCTCGAGGGATGCATATGGATTAGCGTAGCGCGATCCGGCGTTGTTACTCGCATTATCATATTTCATAAATGCAAGTCCTCTCGACGACGGCGCATTCAGATTTCACGATATTAAAGTGTACACGTGTGTACATCGGAGAATATTAATGGACCGCGTATCGTCGTTGCTCCGAGACCGAGCTGATCTCCGCTTGCGCGAGTGTCACGTGCGCGCGGAATAAAACAAACCGACGTACGATATAAGGACAAGGATATTTTCGACGTCACGACGTTTAACGCAGCGTGCAATTTGCATATCCGACAGACGGGTGGTCACCCCGAGGCGGATGTTTTTCCGGCGGTATTTATAGTCTCATAATCTGACCCCGCTGAACTTCGTTTGCCGTCACTGCGCGCGCGCGCGCGCGCGCGCGCGCGTGCGTGTGCGTGCATCCGTATCTAAGCACGGAGAGAAGATAAATATCGAGGCATGGAAGCACAGAGATGAACGGAGATGTAACGGAAACGTGCAATTAATGGCGCGTAATACCAGTTAAATCGGCGGGGAGATGCGGGTGAGACGACGCGTTCGATCTCTCGATTATCGATTATCGATCTCGCATTATCAAGCGATCCCTCGGGCCGAGTCGAGTCCCGTTTAGGAAGCGATCTCGCGATCTCGATACGATCGTCCGCCGATCGTCCCGAGGAAAGGAGTAGACCGGGGAAGGGGGGAGGGGGGGAGAAGACAACGAGGAAGAGATCACAGAGAGTTCTCGGTCAGGGGGTCGTCGGTCAGGGGGGCGCGGGGCGAGGCGCGGCCGTCCTGGGAGGGAGGGAGGAAAGGCTCGACAAAAATCGATCGAATCTGCTTACCCGGTTAAGGAAACCGCATTGAGGGATGAGCGCGTCGAGCACGGGATGGGGAGGGGTGGGGGTGGGGGGGAGATGGGCGCTCCTCCCCACCCAACCACCCACCCACCCCCACACCCACTCCCGGGCAGGGAGGGTAAGAGGAGAGGAGATGGGGTGGAAGGCAAGGAGGGGCGGGCGGAGGCAGAGAGATCGTACGTACGTTCTTCCTATAATCTGACACTTTAACGAGCGTGGCGGCGGGAAAGACGGTGGCGGCTCTAGGTGCGCCGCTGCCACGTGGACGGAGCGTTCCGCGCGGACGAAACTTTCTCGGTGCTCGCGGAGGGCCCCAGCGCTGCTCCCGGGCAACACGGCCTCTCCTTCTCCGGCTCCGGGGCCCCGGAGTACTCTCTCGTGGGAACTTGAGACAGATGCGTCGCGCGTGAGAATCTCGGGCAGATGCGGACTTACACACCTTCTCTCTCGAGTGCGCCACGCACTGGCCTCGTATTTATAAGACGTACACGTAGCGACGTACACGCGCGCGCGTAGGGTAGGTAGGTAGGTTGCTTGGTTGGTTAGTCGGCAGATAGGTAGGTATATACGTGTACGACATGCCGACACGTATTATACGCCCGACCGTAACCCGCTTACGATCTCCTCTCTCTCTCTCTCTCTCTCTCTCTCTCTCTCTCTCTCTCTCTCTTTCTCGTCCCCCCCCCCCTACCCGGGTTTCCTCTCGTCGCGCGACGCCACTCTAGCCTTCTTCTTGCTCTTCTTCTTCTTCCTCGTCTCTCTTTCCCGCCTTCCCACTTGCTGCCGACGCGTCGTGATTGTAATAGAGGTGTGCGCTGGTCGTGTGCACGGAACGTGCACGGAGCGTGGCTCTCCGGTATTCTCCCTCGGTCTCGTGCTGCCCTTTTCCCCGTCGCGTTTCCTTCATCGGGGGGAACGTACGATCCTCATTCGCGATAGGGAGAGCGCGGGGAACGACGGCAAAACAGACAGGCTGAGATCGATAATCGACACGGATTAGGCAAATTGCCGGCCGCGGGCGCGGCCCGATATCAGTTTCGCGATCGCGGCAAGTTGGCAGATTTCACGGCTGATTGAATGCGGCGTGAAAATCCACGTTTGTTTAATCGGGGCCCGCGATTGAGTGCCGCGGAGGGAAAGGCAATCTCTGATCAATCTTCCAAACACCCGTTCGTGTATCTCGATAGATCGGAAATTAGGAGGCGAGCTATTTAGACGGTGCTGTTTATTCCTACGGTAATTGATGAGGACGGCAGCTTCAGAGGGCGATTAAAAAGTATAAATATTAAAATCACCCATTTACATCGTGTAGATCATACACTCAGAAAATTCCCAACGTCGTATTTCATCGCCCATTTTGATGAAGAAATGCCGCTTTCGGATTGCCGGTCGAAAGTTAATATTTACTGCTTCGGTTAAGCGACGTTTTATTAAGTACACATTAATTTATCATCGGCGCATCCGGTCGCGTTCGTTAACAGCCGACTGTTTTCTCCAAGATAGGGACCGTCCATCGATTTTTATCGTCTCTGTGCAACTCCCGAGCTGATGCGGCTCGTCGATAAATTTGGCGGGAACTCGCATACGGGATTACGAGCCTCTTTTATACGCCGTTTCGTATAAAACACGCGCGATGCCGTAAACGGATGCGTGATAAACGTAACGGTGTTTTCACCGCCGATCAAAGCCTCCTCCTTGTAAATGGAGACTCGTCTCCGCACGTCGATCGATCTTGCGGCGCGATTATTCCACGCGAATAATTCTTACGTTGAATCATGTCACATGCACAAATTGATCTCTTGCTTTTAATCACAAGCATCAATGAGCTCGTCGACTCGAAGCCGCAAAGTTTCTGCTCCAATCAACCCGATGCCTCAAGATCAAGGAGATAAATCACGGAGATTACTATATGGATTAAAATCCCTCTTGTATTTTCGTAAATAAATGTCAGGCTTTCACGGAGAAGCAAGAAATTTGTACACTTTGTACACTAATCGATCGCACGGATACGCTTCGAGAGCTATCCATGAAAATATGTTCAGCCCGAGGCTGAAAGATTAGGGATTTCAGAGGAAGCAATAATATCTCAAGCGATAATGTCTCAAATCCTTTAAATAATAATAATATTTTATCTCACGAGGAATACCGTAACGATAAACGACGCGCATCATTTCTGACGTGCTCGTCAGAGCATCTCTTCGCAAAGTGATTTCCAATCTCGGCCGTTACGATACACGATTAGCTGCGAGATCGACCATCTAGTCGCCCAATCAGATGACTGCGTCACTATCGAGGAATCTGATGAAACACCAGCACGTGATACACGCGGAAGATGATGATGTATTGCGTCAATTATCGCCGATGTCGGGGCGGTCATCGCGATGCTTTCCTGGCAACGAATAACTCACGCTCGCCGAAGGTCCCCGCAGCTACACTCGTTTTATTTACGCGGGGGGAACGTAATGACTCGGGATCCTCGCGGAAATCGACCTCATCGTTCATCTATGCTCCAACTCTTGACCGCTCGAAGGAAAGACACCCTCCAACGAATTTATGAGCGCCGCCACGTGACCCGCTTTCGTGCACGAGATAGTTTTGGCACTGCCTCGCGTGTAAACGGCACTTAACGCGTCGACACTTGGAGCGAACCCGCGACTAAATATCGAGCCGATAATCCGTACAACGAAGCCTTTGATCTTTCCGATCGTTCCGTGAAGGAACAGCATTCGCGGTCAACTTCAGCGGCAAACTCGCAGAACGGGAGATCAAAATCGCCGAGGCGAGTGAATGATTTTCACACGTTTACGAATTAATTTCTTGCCCTGGAAATCTCTCGACGTCGATGATCTCGACACCGAAACTTTCGGGTCTACTTCCCTGGCTGGCTTGAAACTGATGGAGACGAAAATGATGGAGACACGATCGAGGGGATTCGAGCGCGCATTGATTCCCGGGCACAAGCCTCGTTAACAAGAATCGCCATTCGGCATGATTCGAGCTTCCCTCCCTCCCTCCCTCCCTCCCTCCCCCCCCCCATATCTTCTCCGTAACGAATGTCTTGATCGCGAGGCGTGCGCGAGCGCTCGCGCAACGTTGAGAAATGACGAGGAATGACGCAGCGAGAAGAAATCGCGCGCGGCCCGAGGCTGAAAAATTCGCGAGCTCGCTTCCGCGCGCGCATCGCCCGGCCCGGCGCAATTTGTAATCAAGATTCATACTCGGGCGAGCGGAACTTCCGGTCCCGGCAGCACCCGCGGGCGAACGAGCCGCCACTTGATCCCGAAAGCAAGCGGGGGCTAATGTTACGCCCGCTATAAGTCAGACTCGCCTGCGCGCGAATGAGCAACCATCTCCGAAGGAGGAAAAGCAGGACGAGGAGGGGCCAGAGGAGGGAAGGTGGGAGGGGGGGCCTCCCCCGGCGAAGAAAGCGAACAAGAGCTGAATGCACGAGCATACACGATGAATGGACACCGGACAACCCTTCTCCGAGCCGGGCATCGGCCAGGGCAGAAGCATCCGCCGTGCCTAACGACCGCACTTCCACGCTCTTGATATTCGGCGGGGCGCGAGGGAGGGAGGGAGGGAGGGAGGGAATCCGCACGTCTTCGGGGTTTCTAGGGCGATGGCTTTGAGGAATCGCCGCACCGAAGTCGCACCGAAACAATCACCGATCGCCCCCCCCGAATAATTTCACTTCGGAGCGGCTCCCCTTCTCCCCCTCCCTCACTCCCTACTCCCGCGCCCTGAAGAACTCGCGTGCGGGGGCGAATCTGCGACGATCTGTTTCGCAGAGACTCGCGCAGTTTTCTTCCATTTGCATGGTTCGATTGATTCGTTTGAATCAGAAGAAGGAGAGCGATATTATTGCCCGGGCGAGGTCATGCTGATCTCTGACCCGTTGAACGTCCGATTCTGCGGATTTAAGCGACTTTCTAGTTCCCCGGAGGTTCGGACTCCCGGAATCCCAGCATTCCCCTTTTTCCTCTACGGGGTTTCTCGGCCGCTTCCCGATACCGTGCGCTCGCGTCCCGAGGCGGAAGGAAAACGGAGAATGAGAGAATTGGCCCTCTGCCGCCGCCGCCCCCCCCCCCCACGGGGGGGAGGGGAAGGGAGCTCGGAACGCGTTTCGCGCGTCTCGGTAACGTGTAATTTCACGATGGCGGGCGATCCTCGCGCCCGCGTATTCCGCGAACGCCGAAGCGAATGGAAGAGAGCGACCGAAAAGAGCAAATCCCCGTTAAGGCGCGCGGTCGCGCTCGCGTGTAACCTTATTCCTGTAACAATCGCATAACGCGTGATTATCGTAAATTGCGAGGTAACCGGCAACCTGCTCCGCAATAAGGGAGGCATCCTGCCTCCGCGCGAGCCTGTTCACGGAAACGGGCCCTAAGTGATTCGACCGGACTGCCCGTCAGCCGATTGAAAGGGAGTAAAGCTGATCGCGCGAATTGATCCGACGATATAACTAGATCCCTGTAAGACCTGTAAAAAGAGCTACGCCATTGAAACAAGAGACGATCACCAGCGAACGCTTATGCTAAGATGTTAAAAAATGAGGACCTCAAGATCGCGTCGCACTCTACGGGATGGAATTGGCAACGAGGACATTTGCAACACCTGCGAGATCCGAGATGTCATAAGATGGGCGAGAATCAGAAGGCGAGCAGGGTGAAGACCAGATGGACGATAATCGGCTTGCAGAAATCACAAGAAATGGGAAAGCAAATACTTGGGCTCCAAAACGTTGGCGCGAAAGTTGGACATCAACATCAACGGGAGAACAGGCACACTGTGGATAAAACACAGGGCATGGTCCTATAGGAAGAAGAAGAAGAAGAAGGTATAGCTATCAAACACGGCTAGTAAGCTGTGCCGAATAATCCGCTTCGATTGATGCGGCGCAACGACTGGCTGGTGGGATTAGCTGAGGGTTCCTTCGATCAAGATCCTCCTGTCCAATGCGCAATGCATTGAGTACTTCCTGATGATTAAGGCGTTTCCCGATTATCACGGGAGAGAAAAGTGTCGACGCGTCGTCGGCCGCTTGATCTTGAATTCCGCTTCGCTGCCGTCCCGTTCGCCCTGTCCCGATTATCTTGGCACCAGCTTGGCGCGTTCTCATTACTTCGAAGCGACGGTTCTCAAGTCGCCTCCCTCTTCGCCACCGAGATCGCCGAAGAGGGAGACCATTGCTCGGAGAGGTGAGTTTAGAACGTCTTCGGGGACGATCGGTAAGACTTACCTACTCGCTCGATGCGACCAGATCCGTTTCAACCGGTCTCATAGCTCCGCAACGCGCGCGATTCGAATGACGAATGCTCCGTGTATTCGTGATCACCGACGACGCAGTCCTCGTGAGAACCTCTGCTCTAGATGCGCGCAACACGCTGCCGTAACTTTAGACACCGCGTTCTCGCCTACTTATTGTTTCCGCCGGTCCAGATATAGCCCCGAGGACGCATGGCCGCGTCGCGCGCTTAAATCTCTCTTCGGCGCACCGCGGGGAACTTTGAGAGAAGGTCATCACCGTCCTCCTCCCCTTCCCTTCCCTTCCMCCCCCCCCCCTCCCCACGAGGAGCCTCGCGATAGTCGTGCGTCAAATCAGGCACGATGACAGCCGGCGACTGCGGGCGTCGAACGTGTAATTATTTAATTATACACGAGACGAATGATCGCCGCGCGACAGTCCGCCGCTTAAACGGACGACCTTACGATGACCTTACGATCCGCGCCCTCTTCCACCACCACCACCCCACCTCCCTCCCCCCGCGGGAGAACGGATGCAGGCTGCTGGGGGCAAGGTGGACACCGGTGGACGCCGGTTGCCCCGGCTTGGTCACGTGGCGAGGAAGAAATACCCGGAGGTCGACGGAATGCGACGCGCGCGCGCGCGCGCGCAAAGGAGCAGCCGTGGAGGAAGAGCAGGAGGAAGAGCGGACTCTGCGGAAGGGGGGAAGCTGACCACCCCGTGCAGCTCGTGCAGCCCACGAGCGAGCTGTCCCGATGCACATGCTCGATATTCCCATGGATCTGCCGCCTTATGGCGGTCGCGGATAACGTAGGTCCGATCGTCTTCCCTCCCCCCCGCCCCGCCCCGCCCCCCCCCTCCTCGTCCTCCTCCTCCTCTCCCTTTCTCTCTCTTTTCACCCTCCCTATGGCGTTCTTCTCCCTTCCGCTGCCGTGCGGCGTTCCTTCCTCCAAACACCACCGCCACGAGGATCTCCCCCTTTGGCGGATCACGAGCACGGCGTGTGTAGGCACGCACATGTCCCGAATTCCCACAGTCCTCGCGTTCGTGAGAGAGGGAGGGAGGGAGGGAGGGAGGGAGGGAGGGAGGGAGGGAGGAAGGGAGGGAGGCAGGCACGCATCGCCGTCACCTTGTGGGAGAGAAGCCGAGAAAAAGGACGAGGGATGCACACGCACAGACGCGTGTTGCGCGGGGCCGCCACGCCGGCAATGATCGCCACGTGCACTCACGTGCGCGCCCTTTTGCCGCGCTTTCTCGGGGCCCGCATCACAAAACTTGCCCGCACGATGGCTCGGACGGGATAAGTGCTCCTCTTTTTGTTCGCGACACACGCGCGAGCAGACGATTTGGGCAGCCGGGGCCCCGCCGAGATCCCGCCGCCGCGGCGGGATTAATCGGCCTAACGGCTGGAATGTTAATGAGAAATTTAGATCGATCGCCCGCCGGAGGAGAGACTTTTGGCGCGATGAGTCACGATAACGTCGCATCGCCATTTGCGGCAAGCAATTACGGGGGAGACGGGGGCAGGCGTGTACGTAATAGCGGCTATAAATTTCGCTTCTCTTTTTCGACGCGCGAAGCGAAAACGCAGCTTTTTCTCGGGATAAGCGCGACGAACGTGGCGCGTAACGACGAAACGGAAGCTGATCGTTGATCGTTGACGACACGCGAGACGTCGAGATTCGCGTGCATAATGGCGTGCACAAGACTTAAGAGCATACTAAAGATCATTAGACGTTATTATTATAATGCGTCATGTAATATGTTTTTAGTTATCATAATATTTTCAGCTTCACCCCGCTTACAATCGCCGCAGGCGAACGCCAGACTCGCGCTTATCACTTATCCCGTTCACGTATTGACAGCTTAATCGCGGAAGCTGGTCGGCGTGGCGGGACTGATAAGATCTACAGGATCGTACTAAAATCGTGTCGTCGTCAATGTCGCGTTATACGCGATAACTCACGGAAGTTTGCATCGCGGGATAGATAAGGGATACAAGTCGCGAGGTCTGCGGTATCTTAACGACCCGGGAAAATGTCGCAACTTCAACATTGAAAGCGCACCGTGTAGCCAGAACTCGATTATGTCATTCCTCTCCGCTATGAACAAGATAATACGGAATCCGTGTCGTCTGATAAGTTCCCGATTAAAGCTCGCCGCCGCGCAGACGCAGGAAGACACAGACATTTTTGCGAAACCGATCATCTCGTTAAGGGCAATTAATACCGTGATCCGCGCGTATCGCGACTCCCTGCGGCAAGCCTAGAACAGAGGGGATGAATTCCACTGCGGGGTGCGGCATAAATCAGAATCCGGTCGGATAGCTGCACGGTTGTGTATCTATCGCGGAACCACTCAAGGCAAGTAGCGTTCATTGATTACGGAAATATCTCCTGATCGCCCGCCCTGATTATACCGCGCCATGACAAGCCTGATCGAAATATAATCCAATTAAAATGCATCCAACATTAAGAAATTATTAAATCTCCTCGAGATTGGGAGTCGAATTACAGGACGAGCGTCACAAGCTCCTGCAGCTCGATCAACATGGTGCTCACTCACAATAATTGCGCTCGAGTATCGACATGGAGCGTTATATATACATCGACAACAGTGCTAGCATTACGCGATAAACCCTCGCGAGCACCCCAGGGCCCAAATAAATTTCACCCTTTACGGAACGCGTATCGCGACGATATCGCGATATGCGACGACGCAGCTGCGCGCGCTGGAAACGCATCGCGCTGGAATCGCATGTACGTGCGATTAGATACGAGCGTGTGTGTGTGTGTGTGTGTGTGTGTGTGTGTGTGTGTGTGTGTGTGTGTGTGTGCATCGTTCGCTCCACGCTGGCCTCTTCCGCAATCAGTGTTCGTCTTGCTCCTTGACCGCGTCATTTCTCTTAATCGTCCGCCGCTCCTCGCTTCGCGCTCCCATCCATTGCGGGGGCGGAAGGGATGGAGGACGGAGGGAGGAAGAGAGAGAGAGAGAGAGAGAGAGAGAGGCCGAGTTGGGAGGGACGGCCCGAGGGGGAGCGGACGGTAAAATAAACGAGAACCAATCTTAGCCACCCACTTAATTCCTGCCTGAGAGCGCGCGCGCGCGCGCGGGCGAGACGGGCCCCGAGCGTGTGCGCGACGCGTGTGTTCACACGCGTCGCGCACACGCGCGCTTAGCCGCGTAACATGCGTACAGATCCGTGCGCAACAGGTTCCGATTGTTAGCCGAGGATCATGACTCGGAGGAATTTTTTGCACGATGATATTTCTGTCTGCACGTGTCGCTCGGGGAACAAGTAGCCGCGCCATTTTTTTCACGGCCTTTTTCTCTTGTGCCCCGAGTGATCGTACGATATCGCGCGATCCGCGAGTGGCTTATAAATAGCAACGGCCGACAGCAAATTGCGCCAATGTCTTTGCATCCTTTTTTTCTTTCTCTTTTTTTCATTTTCCTTTCTCCTTCGTCGATCCCGTCGCGATAATAAGCGCGCGCGACCGCGACAGATCTCGCGACGTTCCCGATCGTTGAAGCGATCCTCCTATTGATGCCACGTGAGCCCCACGTGAGACGGGTCCCCGGAGTCACATGACCGCGATAATTATTCCAGCCACGCTAAAGATCGAATGACGCGCGCGATTGGCAACAATGCGCCCCGGATAAATGGCTAGAACGTCGATCGCTTAGGATCGCGGAGGGGCTCTGAAGGGGTGAAGGGGACCGGCGGAATGCGGGGCACATTCGTGAGGCCCGAGTAATACGGCAGATGAGAAGAAGGCTGCAGGAGTCCGTGGGAAACATCCTCGGTGTGGTTCCTTCCTTAGGGAGGCGTGCGGGGAATCCTTAGTGTGGTCGTGTGCACGTACACGCGAGCGCCGAGGACTTTCAGGGCAGGCCATCTGCCCGAGTCTCTCACGATTCCGGGCCAGCTGCCGATATCTTCGCGTATAAGCGTGCATCGTGAAAGGGCCCCGGGCGCTAAATGCGCGCCTTGCGCGCGCGCGCGCGCACACTTATTCGCGACTAGGTGTGTAAAACTGCGATCGCTCTACAATCGCCCCGCGGCGCGATCCCGCTCGGTCTGCCGATTTTTCGCGCCGGACCCTACGATGCGTTACAGAACTACTTCCCCCTACCCCCCTCCCCTACCCGCCCCCCTCCCTCCCCCTCTCTCTCTCTTTGCTTCTCGCCCTGTCTGCCCTCCAATCTGAGGTACTCCCCTCGAGGTACTGACTCTCCTCGAGGGTTCTTCTCAACGCGGGAAGGGTTCCTCCGCGTCGCTCACGTGCTGACCACGTGCAACGCGATTAATCGGGGCACCCAGTGGAATCCCGAGGGGGCACAGGTGAGCCATGAATGTTCTCGTTTGCGCGGTAAAATTATCGGACGTCTGCAAGGGGCAGAGACGAGGGTGGAATCATTGATTTGGATTCATTCGCGGCTCATCTGGGATCTGCCGGGTTAATTAGGCCATTAACGTCCAGCCTCGTTGCGAGGCGAATCTCCGAGACGACACAGGTATTATTAGATGGTTATCGATAGCAAATGGCGCATGATAGTGCAACTATCTGCCATGCCTACGCGGGTAGTCGCTATTCCGGGTGATTGACAGTGCGAGATCCGTATCAACCGCGCGAGAAATCGACAGAACGCCTAATTATAGCACAGCTGTAACCGTTCGAATCCCGCTCGCGATGCTCGACACAGCTGTTGAGCCCTGTAAAAAGTGTTAAACACGCATGTTTACCACGCATGCGTAATTAACAGACGGAGATATCGCCCGTTGATAAATCAATATAAGCCGAGGTTTCGCATGCTGAGCGCGAAGCCTCGTGCATCTCGCCTTCCATCCCTCAATGAATCTTTCCCGGCGCGCGTAGAGAGAGAGAGAGAGAAGCCTCTCTACGTTGGAAATTCAAAAAGCGAGCGACTACCTGTTGATCGCGCCATGAACGGATCATGCCAGCCAGCGATAAGACTTCCATACCTGAGAGTCACCTGTGCGGCTTCCTCATCTTTCCCGACACAAAAGAACCTTCCGCGGGATCAACGACGACCTGACGTAAGCCGTGATTTATTAGGCGCACAAATTAGTTTCTTGCTTTTCATTTCAACAATGAATCGAAACGAACTATCGAAACCCGCCGAGTTCCTGCCGCGGTCAGCTGCCCGATAAACGAAGAAAAAGACGGAGACTATTTCATTGATCAAGATTTTCCATGTAAATGAATTTCGAACTTTCCAGAAACGGGAATTAATTTACACGCCTGAGAAGCGCTCGCTCGAGAGTCTCGTGAATGGCAAGAGATGAATGTCGAATGTCGACCGCGCTCGTCCGCGCGATCCTTTTAATTGACGATAACGCGTCTGAGGGATGATGTTTCTGAATTTCAAGTAACTTTCAAAATTCCTTCATTCCGCGGATTCGGCCGCTTTTCGCGCGATTATCGACAGCGAGCTTGGATGTTCCGACGAACGCCCCTTCCTCATCCCACTAACGTCACGATACTCGAGCTACAAGTCACACGTGCACTTCCAGAAAACTGGAGCACCTGCACGCGCATCCCTCGGAATGACAGAAAGATCCCTTTCGCACCGAGAAGGGATTCTCGGACCGGAATGCAAATGCGCACCACGGATTGAGCGCGGTCATTCCGCGTGCAACGCGTGAAAGATTTCCCGCAGCATAAAGAAGCACAAGGGTCACGAGGGGACGAGCTCGTCATGAGAGAGACAGGGGGGGAGGGGTGGGGAGGGGAGGGTGAACAAGCCGGGGGTGAACAAGAACGCGCTCCCGTTGTATCGGGGTCAAGTTTGGGAAACGCGGAAACGGAAAGTGGCGTCCGATCAATGCCGGCTCGTGCATTGCACGCTCCGCCAGGGAGCGAGGGAGCGAGGGAGCGAGGAGAGGGAGAGGGCGGGGGGGGGGAGGGRGGRGGGACTTCCTGAAAGGAGCGCGAACCTAATTTTTCTATGGGCCTCCTACGGCCCTCCACCCTCCCACCCGTGCGCATAGGGGTGAATTCTTCTTGCGCGCGTTTCAATGCGTCCGAGAGTGTGGGAAACGGGGCCCGTTCGAGCAGCGGGCCCCACAAACACCCGTATGGGGTCCTGTTACGTTTACGGGGGAAGGGCTCGTGCTAAGGCGCTATCGCATCGACGTGTAACACACCGACACCGGTCGACCTCTCCGAGAGTGACCTAAGAAAACTTTTTCATTAATCGGCACATTCAAACGAGATTAGAGCAGCCCGCAGTGGAATCAGCATCAGCCAGTGGAATCTTTTGTGGAAGTCGCGGGGATAATGAAAGACGGAAGGAGCCGGGACACGTCGGGAGCGTGAAAGGCGGCCTTTTTCCGACTCGTTAATCAATCCGAAAACAGTGATGTAGGGAGTCGGTCAGGCAGGCAAGCGGAGGCGGTATCAAAGAGGCTCGCCACGTAAGAGCATCCTAATTAGGCAATGAAAGGACTCTTTGTGGCTCGGGAGAGAAAGAGAGAGAGAGAGGGAGGGAGGGAGAGACCGATAAAAGACACCGATAACACGTGCGTCAAATCTCCGACAGAAACGCAACAGCGACGTTGACGCGATCTCCTTCCGCCGCGCGCGCGGTTCACACGAGAAACAAATGCGGAATCATGAATGGCGCTTTGTGGCGAACCGCTCACGGAATGTACTATCGCCGACCGTGCCGCCATATGGAGCACGTCAGAGGGCGACGAAAATAAGCGGCCGTTAATAACGAGCCGCCAGAACCCCTACGGCTTCGAAGGAATTCGTAAGGAGTCAAAGTACGCGCGCTCTGTCACCGCTCGCGGAATTAGCCTTGATGCGAGCCGCGATGGAAGGGAAAATCGCGAGAACAATGCGGAAGTAATCGTACGCAGCCGCCGGCAATTACATCAGATCGCAAATCGAGATCAGATCGTGAATCCCTGCGATTTTCACGATCGCAGTGCGATCGTGATCCTTGGAAATGGCGAGAAAGGAGAAAAGAAAAATCGGATATAACGATCCCCGAAGCGAAGCGAAGCCGAGAGTCCGCTTAGAAAGTCCCGTTCTCCTCCAAGCAGATTGAATCCTCTTAATTTTTAATTCGATTCCCGCTTGCCGGCTGCGAATGTAATCCAGATAAAAGGACGAGCGTAATACAAATCTCGCTAATGCGAACGAAGGCTCTTCGATGCTTTCTGTAGTCTTGCGTTATTCGCCGAAAACAACGTATTATCCAGCTCCAGCTCGAGTGTCGTCGTCGCGATACCCGTCAATGTCCAACGACCGGTTCTCGGCGAGCATAAGAGGAACGTTGCCTTCGAGCAACGTGATCTGTATCGATCAAAGGCCGTAAGAAGCGACGCGTCACGAGTCGCGATCGGCGCTCTCCGCGCGTGGATGAAAGCTATCGCGCGGCTTGATCCGCCGTGATCTCTCTCTCTCTCTCTCTCTCTCTCTCTCTCTCTCTCTCTCTCTCTCTCTCTCTCTCTCTCTCTCTCTCTCTCTCTCTCTCTTCTCCAATCATTACGCGTTGTCTGCGACATGAGCGGCGAGGTAGAATTGAATTAATCGGGATAACCGGCCGCGCGGGACGAGTTCCCGATCCGTGGGAATAATTAGCGCGTGGCGTGTGCGGAATAATTAATTGCCGTCACAGAACGGCACACGGGCAACTT
Source organism: Eciton burchellii (assembly GCA_020341155.1). Taxonomy (NCBI): domain Eukaryota; kingdom Metazoa; phylum Arthropoda; class Insecta; order Hymenoptera; family Formicidae; genus Eciton; species Eciton burchellii. The sequence goes on from JAHMML010000015.1 coordinate 2,983,018, forward strand.
TTACAAGTTGGATCCGCGTTCGAGGCTCGAGTTCTCTCTCGCGCAGAGACTGCGACGGCCTTGGTGAGTAGTCGCGGATATCATTGCGGCCGAGGGGGATAAATTAGATTCCCGAACGGTAACGAGTGGCTCGGCTGTTTCGCTGTTCGTTCGATTAGCGCTCGTTAATTTAGCGTCGATGCCACGCGCCGTTCCGCTGCGTGTGAATACCCTGATTACGAGAATAACGGTAGCAATGACACGAAGAAGGCCGACAGAAGGACAGAGACAGAAACGTGCGCACGAGCGAATTAATGATCTCTCTTCGCTCGTCCGTTTCGATGAAGCTTTGATGCTTCCCCGAGAAACGCTGCTCTTAAAGTGATCGTTGTTTCTCAAAAAGGATTGCGAAGCGTGCTTCTGCCGAGAGAGCGCAAGACGCAAGACCGCGAGAATAAAAGTCACGTCCGAAGACGCGATCATCGCGCGTTTCCTGTGAGCGGACAAGTCGCGGACAGCGTCGAGGTACTTTCGCGCGGGATTCCTTGCATGAATTAAAAGCTGCTAAGCTGTTGTCCGTATAAGGAGACAAGACGATTATGGAACGAGAAGTGAGAGATACACGCTAGACGCGCGATCTGATTTCCCAATTGCCTCTCGTGTGGCTTCAGATTGCCGGCACGCACGATTCGGCAGCGAGGCTGCGCGACGACGACGGCTTCCCCATTCAATTATCGGCGTTAATGGCCGACGTCCTTCTCTCTCCCAAGGTAATTTCAACGGCATTATCCGTCTCGCGTGTCGGCCACTCGAAGGCGAAATCTTCTTCCACGATGTTGTCGCGATACTTTCGTGACGGCCGAATTAAACGCGTCCGGCGCGGCGCGGCGTCTCGTCCTCGTTTCATGCGAAAAAGGCCCGTTAAATCACCGAAAATTATACCGTTCCACTCCGGGAACGAGTGTCGATCGATTTTCGCGAAACGAGATGGTGAAACGAGGATAGCTACGCGGGAAGGACTCCGGAAATTGAGTCCCGGGTTCTCAGGCCGGGTTTTAAGTCGCCTGGAGGCGAACGGAAGACGCAAAGTCGGCACAAGATTCAATTCAATCGAAAGTTTCCCTCCTTGCAAAGAAATCCTGCATCCTCCAATCCCGTATGTTCCACCTGTCGACGTCCGGCGTGATGAGATTCTCACGAGTCTCATGAATACTCCTCCATGATAAAATTCCGAAATCCGATAAATGCCAGCTGATAAAATTCCTGAATCTCATAAACGCTCGCGCGTAATCTGATTTCCTGCGGCCGTGCGGGCCGGCGAGAGAAATCGTCACGTCACGGAGATTTCGATCGAGACTAATCCGTGAAAATTCCTTTAATCTGTAAAACGCGACGAAGATGCGCGCGTCGCTTCTTCTCTCTGTCATCGTCTCGTCGTGTAATCTCTCCCGTGTAATCCTCTGCTCGGCGGAGAGGAAGGAGCGCCAAGATGAACATGGACGATTCAAGATTCAAGATTTAATGGAAAGCCACGTGAGTTTGTGAAAAACACTTTAACCCACGCGTAAGCCGACAGGACCGATAAGTAGATATTTTATCAAGATTTTATATGTATATATGTAGATATCTTCTTCTTCATCATCTTGTAGGACTTGTATTTTATCCAGCGTGCCTGTCCTGCGACGTTAATGTCCAACTTTCGCGCCAACGTTTTGAAGGCCGCCCAGGTGTTTGGTTTTCCATTTTTTTGCCATTTTTGCCAGCCGGTTATCATTCATCCTGTTTACACGAGCTCTCCCTGCTCGCCTCCCTGATTCCGGCCCATCTTATGACATCTCGGATCTCGCAGATGTCGCGGATGTCTCCGTCGCGAATTCTATCCCACAAAGTGTCGCCAGAATGATGCACCTTAAGATCCTCGATATATACATATATACATATACACATATATATATATATATATATATATATATATATATGCAGCGATGTGCGACTTTGCAATCGCGCTTAAAGGCACGCGAATTTACAGCCTGACGGAAATTGATATTTTATCATCCCATATAATAAAGCCCGCTTTGTTCGTCACGAATGTCAACGCGAAATTATTAACGTGACGTCTCTGGAAATAACATCGTGTCAAAGGAGGAGAGCCGTTCAATAAGATAAATTGAAATTCTCCCACTGCACCGCTGCGGCCCGATCCCTCGCGGCCTCTTATAATTTTGAAATCGGCGAGTCCACGGGAGAGAACACGACAGCGTATTATCTCCCTGGGAGATCTCTGCATGAGAATATTTCCTTGCTCKTCACGTATTCTCTCTCTCTCTCTCTCTCTCTCTCTCTCTCTCTCTCTCTCTCTCTCTCTCTCTCTCTCGCTCTTTCATATCGGTACGTTTGCGTAATAACGAACGGGATACACGACACACGCAATTGCCGAAGTTCGGAGTGCCGGTTCCCAGCATCAGCCACCTCGCTGAGGTCCCCTTCCCCTCCCCGCCCCCCTCCCCCTGCCCCCGCCCCCCTCGTAACGCAAACTCCCGGTTGCGCGTAATCGTCGTCTCCGAGTTAACGCCGGATTAAGGACGCATGGAGTAATCGCCGGCAAATCGCCAAATCGAGAAATTCCTTGACGCGCGCTCTCTCTTTCTCTTTCTCTCTTTTCAGCAAGTGCTTCTTCCCTCAAAAAAAAAAAAAAAAAAAAAAAAAAAAAACGGATAAACAAATGGAAAAGGGGTAATTAACGACGCGAGGTTAAGGAGAGAAGGTGCGACAATCAGTGGAAAATCGAATAATCCTTCGGCGACTAGGGCGTATCTATCCGCGTCCGTTTCCTTCTCCTATTCTCCTTTCGAGAGCAACAGCTCGAGAAACAACGAGAAACCCCGCTTCGAGTAAGGAGCGAAAATCCGCGTGCAGCGGACCGAGCGGACAGAGGAAGCACTGCTCGCTTACGAGGGAAGGAGAGCAGTCGCAAGGCGAGCGAACGGAGCGAGAAGCCGCGCTCTGATATTCCCGCGCGTCTGACTCACCTCGTGCCAGCACGTGTTCTACCTGCGCCGACGTTTCAGGATCTCTTCTCCCGCGCCCGCGCTCGCACGCACACACACGCGCGCGCGTGCGCGGTCCGCGTATCCCCGCGGAGAGTATCTCGTTGCCGGTTACCAGAGAGGAGAGACCGACACCTTCGGCAGTCCTCGTCGCACCCCCTGCCGCGGCGCTCGCCGCCTCCTCGTTGCACCGGCGGGCGATTCGTCCTCCTCTAACTCATCGGTATTCGAGAGGTTTGCTCGGGGCTCGTGGGAAAATGAGGCAGGTGGTAGTTAGATCTCGGAGAACGAGAGAGATACGCCCGCTCTCCTCTCCTCTCCTCTCCGTCCGTCCGTCCGTCCGTCCGTCCGTCCGTCCGCCCGTCCGCCCGTCCTCCCGCCCGTCCGCTCGCTCGCTCGGCAGCGCCATTCATTCGTGCGAGCATATCGCGGGCGCGCGCGCGCGCGTGCGGACGCGCGTGCATGCATGCGCCGCGCGTCGCCGCCACGGGAGGCGGGTACATATTTTTGCCCGATGACCGAGACAGAGAGGACCAATTAACGGATGCCCCCGTAACGAGCGCTTCCGGCACGATTAAAAGCGAAATCACGAGCTCGAGAGCGCGCGCATGCGCGATGAAAGTCGCGAGAAGTTAGATTTATGAGTGAGTCGCGCGACGCGGGAACGCGTCGCGGTAATAATCCCGCATTAGCGTTTTCGTTTCTTTTGATCTCTCTCTCTCTCTCTCTCTCTCTTTTCCTCCTTGAGCGTCCCGTCTTTTTTCCGCGCGCGTATCTCGCGGCGAGTGTGTCTCTCTGCCTTTCGAAGCGTTGGAAGCTGGCGATGTCGTTAGCAAGTCAAACGGGTTCTGCTGGGCGTTTCGCTTCGTTGAGCGAATATTTTCATAAATATCTTTATATCAGCGCCGACCTCATGCCACCGGAATTTTCACTTCGTATCGCTAATGTGGAAGCGTCGTCGAAATTGTTGCAAAACTTTGCTCGGCGTGCATACTCGCCGAGTCGCTCACTCGTACGTATCGCTTTAATGAATTGACGTTTCGAAATTCCCTCGATCTCACGATCGACAATCGCGCTCGTTTAATCCATCGCCGTCGAATCGAAATGAGAGTAAAGAAAGTGGAGAACGGACGTGGTCGTGCGCGTTTTATAATATGCGCGGAGACAACTGTGGCCAATCTCCTCGCGGTTATCTCAATTCCGGAGAAAATTACGAGGACGGTGAATCAGGCGGTTGGAATTTTGTCGTGAAAAGGCATCGCCGCGCCGTCAAACGTATCTGAGGATGAGTCTCGCGATGAATCCGCAAATTGCATTGCTGAGAGCCGCGTCACGCGATTCAGTCTCCTCTCACTGGCTCTTGAAACGTCTTGAAACGTTAGTTCCTATCCACATGCGTTAAGCGTATCGCGCCAGGCGTTATCGCGGGGTGAAATCACGCTCGGATGATCCTGTACAACGTTGGGCGCGGATTGCGCGCGGAGATTGCTCGGAAAATATATTCCGCGTGGCGTTAAGAGCTCCGCGACAGATTTACGCTCGCCGTTCGCTTATCAAAGTGACTCGCGCGGTCGTTTGCTGGACGCGGGACTTGACAATTTTGCAGAGGCACAGAGGTCTGAGACCAAGTCTGCTCTCCGTGTTATCTCTCGTGTGTCACGAATACGTGCGTATCGGCAGATCGCGCGATGGAAACAATAACCGCATTGACTCGGGAACGCTTCGCGTTCTCATCGATCCGTAAAACGGAGATCCCTCCGCTTTTCGAGATCGTTAACTTTGCATCGTTGCGAGATCGAAAGCGGAGAATAAAGATCGAGAAAAAGATCGAGATCCGGCATCTCACGCGCTCCCTTTTTACCTTTCGCGATTCGCTCTTTAGAAACCGACTGCTAACGTCACGGATCCAGGTATTCACTTTCTTTGCGGACTTGGATAACCTATCGGATAACCCAGAAATAAATCTAGCAGAATGATTTCCCTCAGCTTCCCTTCGAAAGAAGGGAATCCACCGAACGCAAAGTGTGAACAAGATAAAGTTCGCATACGGATTACACGCTCAGCATCGACTAACCATCAGCTAAGCATCGCGCTGTTCGCCGCGTGTCGTTAACTCGCGGAGACTCGCGATCAGAGATCGCAGCTACGCAGATTCGCCCGCTTTGCGCGGGCCCGAGATGCGGGCCGGGGAGGGGGAAGGGCCCTTAATTTCCAGTGTCTCAGGGGCCCGTGCTCAACACAATGGGCCCAAGGCGTGCCCCGTCCCCTTTTTTTTCTCTTCGCTCGGTCTCGCTGTCCTCTCCCTTCCGAGCAGTCTGCGTGCTATACGCGTGGGAAAGCCGAGCACGTGCGCAATCTTGGGGCCCGAGACGGACCACAAAGGACGCCTTCGGGGTCCTATCGATGCCACTTCCCTCCCGACAAACTGTTGCCTGGCCGAGAATCCAAAGCAGGCTTCTTAAATCGATTTCGAGCCACCGTACAAAAGCCTTTCACGCTCTCCGACGTGTCTTCGCGACGCGTTTAGGATCGCATTGGCATGCGAATCAAAAGGAGCTGCACACGATCTGCCTGGAATCGGCTACCGTGATTGAGCGAAGCATTGCTTCGGGAGGAACATTAACACCAAACATTTCGCCGACAAACTAAATCAACTCGGAGGATTGGGAGATCAACGTATAGAAGATTAACGAATATTATTCAGAGGCGCGACGTGCGGCGCTTCAATCTCCATTGAGACCCCGCCAAACAAGTGAACACTGTATGTTCACCGAGACATTACACGAGTAACAGGCACGTGGCGGTCGTGTAACACTCTACAAAGGAACATGGAGCGTGGTCGGCACGTGGATAGGCACGTGCGTCGTTCGTTATCCATCGACTCGATGCACACGCCGAGAAGGTGCACGTCCCTCGATAGATCACTCGTCTTTCGTTCCAGCGATCGCTTTCATCAAGTTCGCGATTAAGCGCGCTTTATGGAGGAACTCGGCGCGTGCGATGAGTAAATCGCAGCGATCAGCTCGAGCCGTGCAACATCAACGCGATGCAGCTCGGCTGCGAGCTACTCCGATTTCGCAAGGGAGAACGGGTTGCGCCACGGGATACGCGAAAGCTCGAGGGTCACGGATAGTCGGCGGCGTGCGTTTCAGGTTCTACCGGATATCGTCCGGGGAATCGGTCGAGGAAGGTCAGGCGCGACGCGGAAGTGGCGCGTGTGCCGGCATTGTGAGCACGTGCCGCGTGTTCCGGCACCGTTGAAAGAAAAACGGGCAAAGGTAAAAAGAAAAGGAATTAGGGTGGAGGTGAGAGGTCATTTAAATAGGGCGAAGTGCACGCGGCACGGGGTCTTTGATGCGCACACACGGCGGCGCCAGGTGAACTCCATCCTGGCATGAGAATGTTCCGTTCCCGCATCTCTGCGTTGTTGTTCTTGTTGTTTTTCTTCTTCTTCTTCTTCTTCTTCTTCCTGTAGCATCACCGGCGCTACGGCCGCTGCCTCTTCATGGTTATTTTGCTCGCGCAGTAGGTCACAGGGTTACGTTCATGTTGCGTCGCGGGTTTACCAATCAAACGCGACTCGATTCGGACGAAGCGCGGGAATTGATTACAGCGTCGTCTCTCTCTCTCTCTCTCTCTCTCTCTCTCTCTCTCTCTTTCTCTCTCTCTCTCTCTGGGATCGGTTTCCCACGTTAATTCAGAGTCTCTTCCGAGATCGCCTCAGACACGCCGACTTATCGCGCCGCTATGCTAATAAACCGAATAGCGCGAGTCAAGCGTGAGTAACACTCTCCCGGCTGTTTTATTTCTACCGATTGGCTCCGATAGAGCAAATCGAGCGTATGCGAGAAGCTTTTCTTGTAAACGATCGTGAGATTGCCTGGCCGTTAAAACGCACTTAACACCGGCACCACGGATCGGTGCAATTTTCAAAATGACCGATTCAATTATCCGCTACGTCGGCCACGTGCTCCGCCGCTCGGAACCGTGCTTGTCATACGTAGAGGGAGACGGAACAACATCGAATGATGAAGTGAACCGAGTTCTCACGGGCTTAATTATCGCGAATGCTCTGCGCCCGGCCGTTGACCCTCACCTTTGACTACCTCGGGGTATTACGCGCGCGCGCGGATCGACGCGTGCGAATCGACGAGGGGTGCTTGACGTCCCGCGGATGAAACGGGGGGGGAGAGAGAGAAGGAGAGCACGCGGCAGCGGGGGTAAAGGGGGCACGGTCGGGAGGGTGGGAGATCACGATTTCATTGGCACGAGCCAAACGGCTCGCGACATATGTTCACGGCCAGCTGATGCACTCGCTAATAAGTCTGTCTCTCTTTCTCGCTCGTGGCGAAGCGGGCACGCGATCGCATGACCCCGTCGCACGCGCCGCTCGTTCGCTCGCTCGAGAGAAAGAGAGAAAGAGAGAGAGAGAGAGAGAGAGAACCTGGGAAAGTAAAAACCTCGCGCGACCGAAGACTGTGAGAAAATTCGTGCGCCGCCGCATCTGTCGGTTTCCACGCAACTGCGTGACGGCGAACTCGCTCGCGATATAACAACAATCGATGCGCCACTCGACGAGACGCGTGATTAGCACGAGGCGCACACTCTTGACATTAAGAGAGACCGTTTCTCGCCGCGGCTCGCTTCGCGGAAGGAATCGAGATCGATCGCGGCTCGCGTGCGCGTACGCTTCTATCACGGGATGCCGGGGATCGGACGCGAGCTGTCTTCGTTTAATTCGCTACTAAATTACGCGAGATTTCAATCTCGGAGGGGGGGGGGGCGGCGGCGGGGGGGAGGTGGTAATGGCGTAATGGGACGCAATGAGAGTCGTACGCGTGTAGAAAGCGCATTTGGCTAAACGTGCGAGCATAGTGACTGCAATATTAGGCAACATTAGGCAAAGTTCTATTACGAAATCGCAGCTTTGCGCAACGATGTTATATTCGCGTGATGCTTCGCTGCTAATGACACTTGGCGCAATGCGCCAATGTGGCTTTCCCGCCACGTGGATCTCTAGGTGCCGAAATTTCATTCGAATCGCGCCTCTGTGCCGGAAACGTGCACGCTCCGGGCAAAGAGCAGGCACACGGAATGTGCGCGTGTCGCGGGACGACAAACCGAAATAGATCTTCCTACCGCAACATCTCCGATTATCATAACGCTCTTTAGATCCGATCGCTCTGAACTCGTCTGACTTCCGCGGTTACGTCTACATTACGCAGCCTCTCGATCGCAGCCTTCAATCCCGCGTAACATCAAGCTAATTAGATCCCCTCGCGCGAGAGATCGCGCGCGCGCGCGCGCGCGGGGAGATGCGATCGAAGCCGCGGGAGCGGCTAAACGAGTCACGAATGGCGTAATCTCGCGGATCGCGTCGGATTCTATCCAAGCACCGCTCGTGTATCGTTAACGACACGCAATTGGCCGGTAAACGAAGGAGGACACGCCGGGGAGGAAAATAGAACAGGGAGAGGAAGATGTAGAAGATATACGGGAAAGGAAAGAGAGGAAGCGGGGAGGGAAGAGAGAGAGAGAGAGAGAGAGACAGAGAGAGACGGAGCAGGAAGTGCCGCGGTATAAAAGGCGCGGTAGCAAGAAGAAACGTAAGCGGCAAACAAGATGAAGAAAAAAAGAACGAGATAACGACAGAGTGGACGAGGCAGAAGAAGCAGAAGAGGAGGAGGAGGAGGAGGAGGAGGAGGAGGAGGAGGAGGAGGAGGTGGAGGAGGCTGCGTAGGGTCGCAGGAGCACGATGAGGAGGCGGACGGGAAACGGGGAGGAGGGCTCGAAACGAGCGTGCGTAATTATTCGGTGCGAACGACGTTTAAGTATCCGGCTCCGGCTCCGCGAAATAAGCGATGCGCTCGGTCAGCCGCAGGAAGACGCGGTGGAAAAACGAGCGGACGAAGGGCGAAGCAGACAAGGGGGAAAAAAAGGAGGAAGAGACAAGTGCAGCGAGTGCAATAAGGGCAGCAGGAGGACGAGAAGGGCGGGGAACGAGAAGAAGAGAAGTAGAGGAGAAGAGAAGCGCGTAGGATGTAATTCAGCAAGTGGTTCGCCGAAATTAATATCCCGAGGTGCGCGGAACGCACGCAGAGAGACGTTCGCGGGAATGCGAGACGCGAGACGTTCATTTCGCGCGATGACTATACCATATACGCGACTGCACGATTTTACGATCATTTTATCCCGGCGAAATTGAAGCCACGGCAAAGCCAGGGCTTGCTTTCGGCCAATTTTCGCCGACCGTGCGATACGTTGCTCGACCGGCACGAGCGAAGCCCCTTCCGTCATTTCGCGATATTTTAGACGTTCTCGTGCCGGAGATTATTCCTGTTTTATTCCTGTTTGTAATTGCTGTTCGTAATTCCACCCGATAATCACTATTGCAATCAGGTGAGATATCACAGCGCGCTGAGCAATGTTCGCGTAATAACAACAACGGCAAAGCAGTAGATCTGATTTTGCGTGCTTCCAACTGGTTCTCGCGATCTTCTGGTGCACCATCGTGTGCAGCAGCAGCTACGCGTTTAACGGATAAACGAGGCGATCGGTTTCTCTCCTCCCCTGTCTTGGATCAACAATCTGGCGATTTATAGCGTCGAGATCCGATCCTATATCCGGAGCCGATCGATGACGTCCGCGGGAAACGAAAACAGAAACCGGCGTCGGATGGCAAGATTAATTAATCGCGTCTAACTCGGCTACGCGGCCAGCTTAATGACCAATTTGTCATAGCCCTTCGCCGCGCGACGAGCTTTATCGGGCATCCGCGACCTCCTCCTTCCGCGCGTTAATACGCGTAAAACGATCGATCAATCGTGCCACCGATGGCCGCGATACCATTCCGCGGTGGTGGCCGGAATGGACGATCACGAATCGCGCGCACGCGAACACGAGCACGGCACACGATTCAACATCGTGTAACCGGTGGGATTGCAATCAACGAGTCGCGGCGGACTTGTGCCCAGCACGCTCCACAATCGGCGAAGCGGGAGAACCAGAAGCGAACAACGCGAACGAGACAGAGAGACAGATGGAGAAGGAGGCAAGGAGAGAAAGAACAAACGACCACGAGGAAGAAACGAGAGAGACGGCAATCTCGATAAGAAGATCCAGCACGAGCGTGGAAGCTGCACCTTACGGGCGAGACGAAGACGGCCCTCTCCATCTCGCTCGGGGGGATAGCGGAGAGGACATCGATCGAGATCTACTCCTTTCATACGAGCGCTCGTGAAGATAGAAGTCGAAAGAGCGACAGAAAGAGAGAGAGAGGGAGAGAGAGAGAGAGAGAGAGAGAGAGAGAGAGAGAGAGAGAGGGAGGGAGAGAGAGGGAGAGAGAAGGAGAGAGAAATGACGATATTACGAAGCCGTGCATACCGCGGCACGACACCACTCGTCGACGACGATCAACCGAGAGTAGGGAGCATCGACTTCGAGCTAGGTGCAACAAGGACGCAGGAACGGTGACGATGGCTTGGTGTGGGCGCGTGTCTGGCAGCTGCCGCTTACAGGTGGTGTGCTTGCTTGGGAACCAACCTCTACGGACCGTTCCCACGGAAGGCCTGTCCCCCACCATGCGGCCCACGATGGCCCCCTTACCTCGTCTCGCGGCGGGCCCTTGCCTATATAAGCTGCAGCCTCGCCCGACCGCGACTACAATCACGCTCTGTTCGTGTTCACTCGAGGGTCGTGCTGGGAATCTACGTGTTGTACAGAAACACGCGCGTTTCCTACCGTCAATCGTAGTGAATCGCAAATCGTAGCGACGATTAAAGTTCGGCGAACCGGTGCGACGATCTATCGAAGAGGTCGCGTCCGCAATAAGAGTCGTTTACTCAGTGAAGTTTCTGATTGTGCTCCGCAAGAACATAGAAGGATTAACCATGCACGAGCAGATCATTATGGTCGATGGCCAGGAGCAGCCGATCTCCAGGACGTATCAGTATCGAAAGGTAAGCGTGTGATCCCGATCGAGCAATACCGTGATTTTCGCGCGGAATTTATTTCGCGCGATTTATCTGTTCGCAGATCCGTTGCGTTATTCAATTTTCCGTCCGATCGTCGATCCGAATCTGTTTCCTCAAATATATTCCTCCGCGAATATACGATGACACTGTGACAAAGTGATCCCGTTGACTATAGCGATTCGTTTCTCCTTGATTTACAGGTGATGAAACCGATGCTGGAACGCAAACGCCGCGCACGCATCAACCGTTGCCTGGACGAGCTGAAAGATCTGATGGTGACCGCGTTGGCCGGCGACGGTGAGAACGTGGCGAAGCTGGAGAAGGCGGATATCCTGGAGCTGACGGTACGTCATCTGCACAAGCTCCAACGTCAGCAGCGTCTCTCGGCGAATCCGGTAATCGATGCTGATCGTTTCCGCGCCGGTTACACGCACTGTGCGAACGAAGTCAGCCGCTGCTTAGCCGCCACTCCCGGCGTTGACGTCGCTCTTGGCACCAAGCTGATGACACATCTCGGTCACAAGCTGAACTCTATGGACAAGACAGGTCCGCTCACCATCCACGTGGCTGCGCCACAAACTTCTCCATCCTCCTCCTCCATCGAGCTCAGCTCCGATGACTATCCGATGCCGCTGACACCCGCGTCCAGCCAACCATCTCCCGTGCGAATCGATATCGATGTTATCTCACGAAGGTCCCCCACTAGCCATCAGGGTCTTCTACAGGTGGCCAAACCTTCCGAACCCATTTGGCGACCCTGGTAAGCTCAGCATACTCCACCGCCGTTGGAAATGGCAAGGAGGAGCAAGACCAACACTGGTGTTACAATCTCGTTTGTGATCTGAATGGAACAGACCGCACTTGCAATGGAACAACACGCAGGCTAGGAGAGAAGATTGCCTACGCGCGCGCGTGTGTGTGTACATGAAGATCAGACTAGACTAGACAAAAGTCTCCATTTGCTCAAAGACTACTTTCGAAGGGGAGAGAGGAGCGATGAAGCGCATTGGCGCGGCTACCACCGTATCTCGACGCCACCACATCTTCAGTAACATCTCACAAGTCGGAAGAAAGCGCATGGGGGATCTCGACACGTAGACTTTTCTTCGCGGCCGCGCGTGGCTGAAGCTTTAATTTACTCGACAGTTAGATGTTTTCTATTGTTTATTTCATACTTTTATCGAGGATGTTTTCTTTTTATTGTCTCGCCGACATATAAGACGTTGTTTTGTGTATAAGTCTCTCTACCGGTTGATGACAACGGATGATCTCTAACGAGGCGCGGTGAAGCAAGATTTTCAATCGCGCGACGCGAATGTATGTATAAAAATGACCGAGCGGGGCAGATCTTGTGATAGAGAAACGTGTACCTGTGATATTTACTGTAGTAGATGTAGAGAACGATATTAGATTTTTAATAAACATGTTTCGTATCATCAATGTGTTTGCATAATTATATATAACCCACCCCAAAAAATAGGCACGTAGAAACATAGACTTAGGCTTAAGATTAAAATTTGTAAACAGCATAAAGTCGTGGTTTTCGTTTGTCCTTGTTATCACTCGTATTAATAAGTTCTTATTAATACTAACATGCAGAATTATAGCGAATCGATTCTCAAATGTGAATTTTTTAAATATATCGAAAAATATATCGATTAACATTATTAGTAATAATACTATATTTAATATTAGTATAGTAATATTACTATATCAGTATACTATACTATTAGTATAGTAATATTACTATATCACTATACTTTAATATTGTATTTGCAGCGACAAAAGATTTCACACATAAATCGTAAAAGTTTCCAAAATTCGCTATATATCTTTTGTATTTAAGAATATCAAAAACTTTAGTCAAGCGGAAGCTGGATTCGCTCATTCTCTCGAAAGTTTAATATACCGGATAATTTTGAGAATAGATACGAATATCGATAACAAAGGAACGAGAATTGATTGAATGTTTAGCGATGTACTCACTCTAATGTTTCTCCTGATAATTCCTTCCTTTCTTGCCGATACACTTTCACCTGAGAAACAAACGTTGCATACATTAAACAAAATGTTGACAATTTTACAGACGATTTTCAATCGATTACAATTACGAAAATTGTTCGATTAAAATTAAAATTAAAAATTTTAGAATATAAAAACTGTTATAATATAAAAACTGAAAAATATAAGAACTATTTTCTGTTCCCTAAATATGTGCTGACAAAGCACTGAAACTTCACTTTGCGCATGAGCTTTATATGCTCATATAATGAGCATATAGTCATATGCTCAGGTACTACATATCACTTTAATAACTCGCAACTTTGCATTTATCTGGCTTTGACTGCGTTTTGTGAGCAACGTGATAAAACTAATTTTCCGCGAGGAAGAATTAATCGAATAGATATATGATATAGTAGAAACGCAGTCCATTTGCGATGCCGCGTTCTGTTACTCCTATCATTTGCGCGTAAATTTATCAATGGCGATACGTCATCTGAATACAAAAACAAACAACGTATCGGCAGCATGAAAGATCATGGAACAAACTTTCGCGCAGGACGCGCTGCAACAATTTACAAATTTCGCAACTTGCAGTTGCACAGTTACTAAATAAATAAATGTCGTGCAAACATCGAAAACTATTCCAAATTCAATTGCCGCAATTATTGCTGTTAAATTATCGTTAAAACAATAAAACATTATTGTTAACGCGTGCATTTCTTTTATAACAACTTTTAGAAAACGTGACGTTTAGTCATTTCGAAACATAGATATTCGAGAATATTTAGACAATATTTCATAGACTACAAACATGAATTATAAAATAATATGCGGAGGCCTATATTCATATATCTCCGATAACGTGATTCAAAATAAACGAACGCTATTTTCAAACGAGATACGAGATTCCACAGTTCGAAAATCGGAAGAGATATTCTTATCTGATCACGAGTCTCGTACGATATCAATTAAACAGCTATTTTGATTCTCGCTAGTTTGCATAAACGGAAATTTAAAATAACAATCATGTGTTTCGATCTACGATTTTAATATATAGTTAATATAATTATACAGTTAATTGCGAATATACCTTCTCTGACTTCTCCAACTTCAAGGATTCTCAATTATTTTTCAATTTTTCACTTTAAATACGATACACGATACACGATACACGATACACGATAAATACGATACGATACACAATACACAATACAAAGTTAATATAAGACTGATTGTTAACTGTACATTACTATCGCTTTATGGAATAACATACGAATAAGTGCGCCACCTAACGCCACATTGTGTAACAGTAAAACAAAACTATACACACTATACAACACTATACAAAACAACTGCTACCACTATCTTTTCCTGAAATGTGCAAAAATTCGTCGATTACTGTAGATGGCGACGATTTATAAATTTTGCCATTTACATAGTTACATAGCTACAACTTACACAATTACGTAAATAATGCCGTGTAAATCATCGAAAATCATTCCGTTTAATCCACTTGCCGCTCATTTACGTTAAATTATCCATGCATTTTTATAAAACGTGATATTTACATCATTTACAAATATTCGAGAATATTCAGACAATATTTTAGACTACAAACATGAATTACAAAATAATATGCGGAGACCCATAATCATATCTCAGATAACGCGATTCAAAATAAACGCTATTTTCAAACGAGATACGTGATTCCGAAACGGAATAGATATTCTTATCTGATTACGAGAGCCTTGTATGATATCGATTATACGGCTATTTTGATGCTCGCTAGTTTGCATGAAATAACAAATAAATTACAATTGCAATTACAATAAATTCGAAATAAGAACCACGTGATTCGATATGTGATTTTAAATGGTAGTTACGACTGCAATTGTATCTCCTCTCGACTCGAAGAACTCTCGATTATGCCGAGTCTCTCGATTACGATACAATATGCGATACGATATGCGATCCTAGATAATCGATACGTTGTTGTTAATTGTACATCGTCGTCTCTGAATGGAATAACCTATCAACATGCGCGCCACTGCACGAAACGCATGCGCCGAAATTTGCACGCCACCTGGCGAGCCACATCGCGCAGAAGCAAAGCAAAGCGGGCAAACCGCGCGAAACAATTGCGCGAGAACTGTAATGTTTTCCTCAAATGCGTAAAAATTCGTTTATTATTTCAAGTGGCGACAATTGACCGTTCACCGTTCATTTATCGAGTAGATCACAAGCAAACGGCTACATTCAGAGCACACACCGATTATGCGAGTTCAGATGACGATTGTTTCGTGATTTATGATCGATGCATACTTTTAATTCACGGGTCTATCAATCGAGGCGATTTTCGATCGCTCGATCTCATCTTCTTTTCCAATGGTTTCGTCCATGCTTCAATCGAATCGTCGATGGCGCGAATTTAGGTTAGCGTCGCCAGGATCGAATCGACGCGTGTCACTCGATTCTTGTTAATTTCGACAAACTATGAGCTCATATGGTCTAATATTGAGATTCGCTTTGCGAAATGCAAGATGATCGTTAAAGTCGACCGCCGTGGTATGCGGCCGAGTTAAAATTGAATGCCGATCTTGCATGATCGTTACGAGAAAACATTGCTAGTCACACTAGCGTGATATAAACAGAGTCATATTTAGCCGTAATTAATCGACGTAGAAACATCCCAATGCTTCCAGCATTTGATAGGAATGTCAGCTACGTCATGCGCGCGAAAAAGCGTCTCGGAAAAGGTGAAAAGTAATTGAACGGTTCGATTTTATACTCACTTCTCCAACAACCGAACCGCCACTCAGCTGTAGCACGTGCTGTCACTGTAGGTACACTCCGCGCTGCGCGGCCACCTTGCGGCAGATTCTCCAAACTGATGCCACTTTGCGAGCATTGATACCGGCATTGCGCTCAAGCATGCACGAATTTCAAGATGGAAGATGAAGCTTCACTCCTGTGATAAAGGACAAAAATTGCGGTGCAATGAAAAAGATGCGGAGAAAGAAAAATTCGAACTAGAAATTATATTTCTTGATCAATATCAACGCTGCTCGACGCATCATTGCGTCAATAAAGATTCACTCGTGCGGTATTCGAAGTCTATAACATCCAAAATCTGACTCTACTAAAGTTGCGCCAAT
Organism: Eciton burchellii; assembly: GCA_020341155.1. Classification (NCBI taxonomy): domain Eukaryota; kingdom Metazoa; phylum Arthropoda; class Insecta; order Hymenoptera; family Formicidae; genus Eciton; species Eciton burchellii. The sequence goes on from JAHMML010000015.1 coordinate 2,999,176, forward strand.
TAAATAGAAACCCTAGGTGACCAATTAAAGCGACGTATTATTATAATCTGTCAATAAATTATTACCTACGTGAAAATGTACATTTGTAAAAAATCGCGTAAGAAATAAAGAGAGCTTTTTGTTCATTCATAGATCATTCATAGCGTAAACAAAGAAATTAAATAAGCAGTAAGACGAAATAAATCACGCGATACTTTTTGAAATTCTTTAGAAATGATAGAAACAACGTCAATAGGTTATCCTATCAACTAATTCGCGATAGAGAAATATTTGAAAAAAATCTTATCGCGTTATCTTGCATTGAAAGCAATAAAAGAAATTTTCTTTGATTCTTAAGTCATGCGAAACATTGATCGTTCTTGTTTGGTTTCTATGCCAACCGCTCGTGCTGTGATTACGAGCATTCGATAGTAGCTGCTTCGATAGTAGTGGCAGAATTCAAGTTATTCATATTCAACTTTGCTTTCTTCACTTTCTAACTATTTCCTGTCTTTTTCGATTCAAAATGGTTCGGAGGAAAGTATATTCACCTGCCCAACCCGAAATGCGCACGGTCTATCTCTTAAAATGCGGCCAAGCGCTCGAGGACATTAAAGTGAGTTCTTTCGTGTCATCTCACGAAATCTCGCATCCAACTTTCAAAAATTATACTCATTATCTGAACATTTAAATTCTTCCACAGCCGTCTAAAAGAATCCGGGCATTAGTGGCGCCAAAGAGCACCTTCCAACGTTTCGTGGATTATACAACGGAAGAAGATAGAATCGCAGCGCAACGAGAGAAAGAGATCGCAAAAATAACAGAGTTGAAAAAAGCAACCTATGAGAAAACCAAAACATGGAGTGATACAATGAAAGTACGGTCAAAGTAACAAGTATTACAAGACGTAGAAAAATTAATAGATATTTTAGATGTGCACTGTAACGCGTGAAACGTGTGCTTGAAATTGAGCGAGTCTCTGAGATTCTGAGAGTTTGTTTCGCACAAGTTACTCGATTCCCGATTGAAAGAGAAGAGAATATGTTTCAAGCAAACGTTTACAAAGTCCCCCCGAAACTGATTTCATCCCATCCGTATAGAATAGTTAAATCTATTTCATAACAGAATATCGAGGTAAGACGAAAGGAGGAATTACTGTCGAAGAGGCAAAAGGCCAGCGATGAACGGAAGAAGTTTATGAAGAAAGTGGAGGCGGAAAAGAAGGCGGAACATATAGAAATAGTGCGACAAACAAGGGAATTGTTGATGCAGGGGAGACCTTTATGCCGACGGTTTAATCGTGCTCTCCTCGTTTCCGAGGTAATTCCTCACGAAAAGGAATCCTTAAGCAGTCCTTAAGCAAGATTAATCTGCCAATTAAACTCAAAATAGTTTTTTCTGATCTCATCAGTGCCTCAGGGAACTGGATGCTCAAGTGGCATTTCAGAAGACTATCAACGAAATGGAGAAGAAGCAGGATACAGAATATGTTAATTCGATCAAGGCAAAGGTCACACATGAGGAGGAAAAGGAACAGAGGGAAATGAAGGAGCAAGAGAAGAAGGTGAAAGACTACAGGATGGCTTTGAAGAAACAGTAAATATCAATCTTTATTGGAATATCGATACTAGAATGCGATAATGCAATTGCAAATGCTCATAGGAAATTATAAATAGGATATAAATAGGATATATCGTTTATATTAAAGTCATACACGCGAGAATAGCTTTTTACGTTACGTTCATATCGTTGATGGCTTTTGTATAAGTTGTGAATTAGGATTGAAGAGAAAGAGTGCAGTGACAAATTGAGAGCAACGAAAGAAATAGAGGCCGGAAAACAGGAGCAAAGGATCATCAGTAAACATTTACAGATGATGAAGGAAAAGGAAATGCAAGATGTACATATTGAAATATATTGAATACACCTGGTATACCTGACAAAAATAATGCTAACTTTACTTTTAAAGATAATGAACAAGAAGAAAAAACTCCAACAATGTTTCAAGGAAACGATGGAAGACAAGAAGCGATTTGAACTGGAATTGAAATGTAATGAGGAGTTTGAGGATCGGGCGTTAGAGATCTATCGGAAGGCTAAAGATCGGATACGAAATGTCCAGCAATCAATTACATTGAAGGAAAAGGAAGAGAGAATGCGCAGAATAGAAGCTATAAGTCTGCAAATGTTTCTTGAAATATATATATATATTTTTTTTTATCTAGCTTTAAGACGGATCTTAATGACTGACCGAATAACTTTAACCAGATAACTTTTTAGATCAGTACAACGCTATCAAAGAAACTGATGATATCAATGATGAAATTCTGAAGAAAGCTATAAAAGAGAAAGAAATGATCGAGGCGGAGAAAGAGAAAGCACAGAAAGAACGGGAGAAGATGATGCTCGAACTCATGAAAGAATACAAGCTTCAGGAAACAGCTGCAAGGACAAAACGGGAACAGAAGGAGAAAGAGTGGAAAGCCTGGGAGATGATGCAGAGGTTTAAAAGGGACGAGTATAACGCGCAAGTCGATTTGAAAGCACGCAAGCAACAGTGGCAACGAAAACAGGAGTATCGAGATGAATTGCAGAGAGATATTGTGAGACATAGATTCCTCCGCTGAGAAGTTAGGAACCATTATCGCAACACCATTATCGGACACTTTGATCTTTACGTTTCAGTACAATTGTCTCAGACCAATCGCAGAAAGAGTAAAACGTTACTCATTATCGCACGTTATGCTTTAGAGGAGATTTTCAAAAGTCCTTTGATTAATCCCCATTACAGCACAGTTTTGAAATAATGCGTCGAGGGTAGATTTACATTTACATACTTGCTCGATCTCTCGATAGACATGTAACATAAACGATTTGTCGCTATCAGGAGGAAAGGCTTGAGAAAAGACGCGAGGCCGCTCTTCTCGAGATCGAAGCCACGGACATGAAGGCCATGATAGAGAAAGCTAATCAGAGGACTTTGCACCACGCTGAGCAGATTCTGGAGGAATCGAAGGGAGTGAGACCGCTTTATCCGATTATCAAAGCGTTGGAGGTAGGTCCGAGTTCTCACGGTGCCGGTTCGCGGTCGTTCGTGTTCGGATGTCCTAAAAATCGACGTTTCTGACCTCTTTAGGAGTGCAAAAAGGAGATGTCGTTAATGCCGGCGAAAAAAATGGAAAAACCTGTCAGGACGGTGCAAGCGGAGAAGAAACACGCAGTGCGTCGCGTTTGCACAAAACCTGTTCCGGACGATCGTATACTTTATTTGCAGTAACAGCTGTTTGCGGCAGTTAACGGACGCGTTCGTTTGTGCCATGCGTACGTAATTATCACACCGTATCGTCCGATCATTATACCACTTTATTCGGCACAACGTCTGAATCGTTTTCGGAACATTGCACCATCGGCCAGCATCTGTACATTTCAATTGCCGGTCGATTTACACGCAGATCGGCACAGACAAAATTGCCTACATTATGGGGAATTAAGCGACTTGCGAAAGTTTAAGTAGTCTCTCGGTTGTTTATTGCAGCGGGTACTCGTTACACGTTAAAATCCTCCTTTCTCGAAAGGACCGAGCAAGTCTCAGGATGGGAATAAATTTCTTAGAGATATAAATCGGTTCGCTTAATGTATGCGCTTAATTAATCGGGCACGTAAATTAACATGGAGATTTTATCTATTGCGTGCTATTGTTTCAGTGTGTGTGTGTGTGTGTGTGTGCGTGTGTGTGTGTGTGTGTGTGTATGTGTGTGTGTACATAACATGCAATGTATGAAATCCTTGTGTGAAATGATAGTAGCGGCAATAAATTAATTCTGAAACATCAAGCAAGCCATGTTGGATTCCGGCTTTATTTCTTTTCTTTTTTCACACCCGCTACCTTAAGACGTAAAGTCACACGATAAATTAACGTACGCAGCTCGCAGCTAATCGCGGCGCGATCGACGCGACAATCTTGCAATCGATTTGAGAATCGATACCTGAATGCCGTACGCATTGAGCGCATTATGTCTTGATCTGAGCTGTTGGTTAATATCTGTTTAATATAAAATTTTATATTATACATGCAGATTTTAATGCAGATACGCATATTTTTCTATGTGAGTTTATTGCGACAAGATTGTTTGAGACGTTTTCAAAGTACGATGTGAGACACGGCGCAATGAGAAAATAAGAATAACAAACTGTTTGTGTTCATCCGACGCGTGCCTGCAAGCAATTACTTTCTCGATACCGAACGGGGATAACGAAAATGTCGAGTCAAAATGAACAGGAGAGCAAAGTCATACCGCCAATAATAAATTTCCTGACAGGCGGGATTTCCGGGTAACTTTACATTCCGCGCGGGCCGCGAATTAAAACACGTTCACAGCGCTCTAAGAACGCTCACTTTCGTATCTTAGAATGGCGGCAACTTGTGTGGTCCACCCGATGGACGTAATCAAGAACAGATTACAAATACACAAGGGGAAAGCATCGGTCATGGAAATAATTACCTCTGTATATAGGAAAGAGGGCATTGCCAAGTTTTACACTGGTTTGTCAGCCGGTCTGGTGAGACAGGCGACGTATACAACTGTACGACTCGGGATCTACAATCAGCTGCAGGATTACTGGCGGTAAATCAAGCTAAATAAAACATTTCAAAGACGATTAATGCTAAATGCTCGCGCCAGACTGTAGATTACCGCAAAACGATCAAAAAGCCACCTTGGTAGAAGTAGAGCGGTAATAAAAAAACAAATAAGAAAAAAGATTAAGTGACTAAAGCCATCGTCCGGCAGGGGCTTCCGGACGATTCGTCTGGCAGTTTCGGAAAGAAACGATAACTGTGCCTGAGTTTGTATACTTTTAGACAGAGACACGTAGATAACCCTGGTTTCATTACTTTGGCGTTCATGGCCGGAACTGCCGGTGCCGTCGGTGCCTTTATTGGAACACCAGCCGACATCGCTCTTGTAAGAATGACGACGGATGGCAGACTACCAGTAGGTAACGACACTTCCGGTCCATGGAAGGGAGCAATTAATCGCTAATCGTTCATCTTGAACGACGCTCGAGCGCGCGAGGACAATCTCTTAGGGACGGTTCAGCCAATGTCCTTCCTATTCTTTTTCCAGAGCTACAACGGAAGTACAAAAACGTCTTCGACGCGCTTGTCAGAATCGTTAAGGAGGAAGGATTATTCGCCCTCTGGAGAGGGAGTATGGCCACGGTAGGAAGAGCTATCGTCGTCAACGTTTCGCAATTGGCGACTTACAGCCAAGTGAAATACTTGATAGCGACGCAAAGTAAGTTAAGTTACCACGAGCTGTTGTACTAATTTTGCATATGTATCTATTTGATGAATCACATAATTAAAATTGCATATTTCGATGCACGTACGCCGAAGTGCGAATTCGTCTGGCTTTTATGTATAAATCGGATACGAGCTTCCGCTCGTGACAAATTTCCATGAGGACATTAAGATGCAAAACGACAGACATTACGAATAAATCAGTTATCAATTATTCGAAAAATAATAACGATTATCCTACTAGCGAACGTTACCCAGGGGCTAACTTTACATTTTTGCGCGTCGATGATCTCGGGATTCCTCACCACCTTCAATTCCATGCCCTTTGACATCGCTAAGACCAGGTTAGGATTAAATAGCTTTAAAGTACTTTGCTTATTACGCTCGAAGAATCTCAACTCGATCAATTCCTTCTTCCTCCTTAATGATGATTTTGTCAATGACGTTTTTGTAATTCTGTCATTGCTCTAGAAAAAGAATTCGATGAGATGAGACTTTTCCTTTGCGTGCAATATGCAAAGTAATGTTAAAAGAAACGGTCTGAGGATCGTATTTAATTCGTTGTCGATTGTCGCGCGTTCGCAGGATACAAAATATGAAGATTAATGGAAAACCTCCGGGCATGATCTCAGTTATGATATCAATAGCAAGAAACGAGGGAATATGCGCTCTCTGGAAAGGTTTCTGGCCGAATTACTGCAGAATAGGCCCACACACAGTAATAACTCTCATCATCAACGAGCAATTGATGCGATTTTACAAAATGTACTATTACTAAACTAATTGTAGATCGTCTAAAACCGAAATTTATATATTCCCGCTTACATATGTTTTACATGGACGTAAACAATTTCAAATTAAATTTTACTTTCCAAAAAGACGTTAACGTTACCTTACGTTAACGTTACGATTTCGCTCCGTCACTTATCGCTGTCGTAATGTCCACCATAGCATATACCATGCGTCACGTTCCATGCGTCGTGTAAATTGGGTTATATCATGACGTTACGAAAAACTCCAAATATATCCGTTGAAATTGATCCACGCACACCATGGTGATCAGAGTGTTGGGCGCCGCTCTGAAATAGTACGGGAAGAAACCGCGCCACAGAGACAATATTCCTTCCTTCTTCGCGAGATTTATCATCGTTCTTAATAGATTAGTCGATTCCGTGGGATCTCTCTTGCTCTGAATCCTGCAAGAAACACACAGAGACTGATATCCTTTAATTCGTCGCGTCCACTTACCTAGTCTTCGCCACATCCAGCGGAATCGAGGTAAGGCACGTAGCGACACCCGACATCATGGCGGCGAGGCTTTGCAGGATCACCGTTTCATTTCGAAACCATCCTGTCGAATATTAAAAAGCCTTCTGTGGTGTGTTCTTCTTTAATTTTAATGGATTTATTAATGGATATCCCATATTACGTCGTTAATCGAATAAATGTTATCATCGCACTTGAGCTTGCGGTTATATCGATCTTAAGCTGCGCTTAAGTCGCGAGCTCTATTCTTCCATTAAGGCAAAAGTGACACGTGTTAAGTCGCGTTTGAATTTAGTTTGATCTAAAGAAAGCTGTTTCTGACAACCTGTATCTTTCAGCAGCATCTTCGTTCGCGTGTACGTGGCTAATTGCGTCCCGTTGATAACCGCTGCTCTGCCTATCGTAGGCACTGCTCCTCTCCACAATGCAAAGAATCCTTCGCTTCTCCATACATATATGATACCACTGATGGCATTTCTGTAGCGCTTTTGCTTCTCTAAATGACAATTTCTGTGTCATACACCTTTGAACGCTCGTATCTCCTCTTATCATCCTAATGTCGTGTTGAACTTACGGTACAATCAGATTTAAGTACAATCGATTAGATGAATTCTCTAACAGCCTACCTGGCGACGAGGTCATGTCAGCTATCATGCGCACCATTATCAAATCCGCGGGGGTGCCGATGAAGGAACCTACTATGCCAGACACCATCCCGAAACTGATCATGGTCGCATAATTCAAACGGCCAAACTGATATCTGAGAAGGATTCAATCGAGATGTTTAAGAAACGCTAAGTGACTCGATTTGTGCTCGGGGGCAAACCGAATCGATATTGAATGCTGTGCAAACTTTACAATACTCTAATTTTTATGACGATAGTTTGCTATTTACTCCGCAATATCCAGCAATGTGTAGTATATTCCTAATCGCGTAGTGGTGTACGTCACTTGACGAAGAATAGCCGCAGTTAGCCCAGTATAAAAGCCGCGGAATCTCTTCTCGTGGAATGTCTGAACGATCGTGTGGTAAAAGCTCTTTGGCGAGACTTGCATGCGAATCTTAACAACGTCCATAGGATGCGTCATGGTCTGCGCGACTATTCTGTTATCAAAGAAATGGAGTTGCCATCAGTCTTACGTTTCGACATTGTTTCTCGTATCAGGCTTTGCACATCGAGAACAGTCTGTGCTGTTTTTATTCGGAATCAAAAACGTGATTTTACCCTGCCATACCGCCCATTACAAACTTGGCAAGTATCGGCATTCTGATTTCCTCGTTCACCAACATTGATCAATTCTTTATTTTTCATACTTTATATTAATATCCTGTTGCTTTTACGAAAGGAAGAGGCTCGAAGCTTTTATGATCATCATTTTGCATCTCTCCGCAAATTCCGTTTTCATACTTCTTCTGAACGTAGTGGCATTACATCAATTGCGGATACTTATTTAAATCCTGACGAAATGTACATTGAGAAACATGAAACGTAGAGAGGAAACATTACAAGGGAAAATATTATCTGATTCCCTGTCAAATTATAATGTCCACAAACAAAATTTTCTCTGATGCACCGTTGAACAGTATTGCTTACAGACAAACGATTCGATCAAATCATCACTAGTCGTCGCTATAACTATTACTGTTCGAAAATATGTAAATGCATCGTTTGATCTGTCGCTGAAGAGCTACTGCTTGAAAATGAACCATTTCTGATCTCATCACTCCACTTTTCGACCAATCATCATGAAAATAGCGGATTTTCCAAAATTTATTATTCGCACAACTCGTTCAGTGAATATTAGCGCCTACGAAATGGCAACCTAGTTATTATCTGTGTACAACGAGTTGCCATATCGCAGGCTCGTCGCGCTCCTAAACGAGTCGTACCGTGTAAGCACTGAGCTACAAAAAAATTTCAAAGACCTTCGCTAAAAGTGCCATACTGGCACGGATTGTCATTCTACCAACGACACGGATTATCATCCTGCCAGTTATATATATATACATATTGCACATATATCGCAAACAAAATTTCTAGAAAAAAGAAAAGAGGCGAAAGTACATTTGAATTAGTCCCGAGAAATGTCACTACGAGTCTCTACTATCTATCAGGAGTAATACCACTAATTTCATATCAGGAGTACGACTCAAGGACGGATCAGGCCTGATCTCGTTTTCTATAAATAGCATCGTTCTGACGGCGCGAGGAGATTTTGATCTTGACCGTTCAGCGACTCAAGACAGATTCGCGTATATGTAACATTATATATATCGCCGTGATATATAGATGCACCGCACAATGCGCACGCAGTAACTCGACAAATTTTCATTCCCGATTAGTACGAATCAAGGATGAATCGGACATAAGTCCTCATCCTATTCCATTTTCAGCTCATCCTCCGAAACTCTTCGTTTCGTCGGATGGTCTGAAAAAAATATGACACCTCGGAAGTATTCAGGAAGCAAAGGCGGGCCTGCTCGAGCGACCTGCCTGCGTCTCACATGCGCGTGCATCCGAAGCGGCTGAAGCGACGCGGAATGCGAAGAGCCGCGCTACTGCATATGCTGTGCCGATACGTCAGCTGGTGCCAGTGTGGAACTGTCCTCCTTGCCCTCCCACTCTTCCCTCAGGCATTATGTATAAGTTAACTGACTGGTGTCCGTAATTTCGTAAGTGAATGTCATTTTAGCTAGGAAAGAAGCGGCGTGGAGCGCGATGTCGCGGACGAAACCGCGGTTGTAAAAGCTGCTGACGTAATGCGCCGGCGATCCTGTTCAACGATCATCGACCGTATCGAGTGACGCGACGAAGGTTATTAGCTGGTTTTATCCGCGACATGTAACTTTTACGTGTCACGCGTATCGACGAGATAATATCCTATTGTTGTAACGGGAACACGATAAAGCGTACCGTTAGAGTATTCGTCAGATATTCCTGACGGATCATTCCCCGTACTGGTGCTCCGAGTTGCCATCAGACCCAAGTTGCGTCCTTCCGGTTGTGAAAGAGAGAGTCTCACGTTCGTATTGGCGGTTTGTATGCGAAAAACCCGTCTCGACTCTGACGGGTTCAACGTCCGACAGCCTTCGATGTGATACCATGTTATTTTTATTGTTATTTTTATCGAATACCGATAAGAAATGACATAACTTTGCTTTCTCCTTCTTTCTGTCCTTTCTGCTCCCTCTATCTCTTTCTCTCTCTCTCTCTCTCTCTCTCTCTCTCTCTCTCTCTCTCTCTCTCTCTCTCTCTCTCTCTCTCTCTCTCTCTCCATAACAAAGATGGTATTGGTAGACGAAAACGTGTGAGCCGTGGCCTATTTTGTTTTTAGGATAAAGGCAATGGGTACAACGCCGAGTCGGAATGAGGATCTATCCCAGAACGCGCATCTGGAGAGGTTCTGCGGAAAGAAAAGCATACCTGCCAACGACATATTCTGGAACAGTTTCCTGTCTTACAACATGCGACCGCCTATCACAAGGAACGATCAGATAGAACTCGATTCCCGATTGGACACCTCGTGCCAGCAATTACTGATCAATAACTTAATCACTGGCAATTTTGGTACTCTGATACAAGTGTCCCTGATTCGTATTAATCAACTGCTCGCACCTGTCCAAGACCAAAAGTGAGTCCATATCCAATCATTGTACCGTTTGTTTGTACACTGTAGCATTAGATTTTGATACCACAAATTTGTGGTGATCTTGCTGTGAGACGTACGTGAGCAGCATTTTCATACATTTGACTATAAATTTGAACATTATGCGTCTCCATTTGTACAGTCTCTTATCGGCATGGCAGACGTACAACGCGTTGTTCGCCGTGAGATGCATCTTAAAGTACCTCATCGAGACAGTCGGCGAGGAGGAAATGCTGAAGCACATTGAGGCGCCACAAATGACTGCGACGAACGAGGCGCTATCCTCCCTGAGATTGGAAGAATTCTTCGAGGCACTGATAGAACTTGTTACAGATGTACCTTTATGGTGAGCAAAGCCTATTCGCCTATTGTGTAACTATGCATGTTTTCAATTATTTGCATATTTGTAATTATGTTTACCACATGTGTTACAAATGCTATTTATATTACATGCATGATTGGCACTTTTTATAGTGAATTTACATACGTCGTTCACTTGGAGGCGATCAATTGTCTACTGGTGTTGCTGTCAGTGCAATTATTCTCCAACACCGCCGCCGAATACAGCAGCGTATACAGGATAGCCATGCACGCGCACTCAAGCCGACACGCATCTGCCGTGGTGTGCACGCTGTTGCACAATTTCATCCAACAGGAGCACGCCCCGCCGGGTTTGCTGACGCAGCAGCCTGGTGGTAGTATCGTATTCAGTATCGCTGGTAAGTACAACAGTACTCCGCGAAGCACGCGGCATGGTCTCTGCTTTACAAGCGTTAATGTAAAGCGTCGTTTTAGCTGGATTGTGGAACGTGATAAGGATGGGCATAGGCAGCGGTTTGAACAACGTGCAGATAGCGCACAACGGTGCTGCCGAGGACGAAGAGCGGAAACGCGACACGGAGACCCCGCTCGCTAGTCAGTCTCTCTTACTTCTGCTGGTTCTCACGAATCATTGTACTGCCATGCATAATCCGTACAGGAAAGCGCTTTTCTCCTTCATAGATATGCAAGGCGAGTATTGGATCGACTCGATTCAGCATTGTCACGGTTAATCTCTCGTGAACGCGCTTTCTACATCAGTGGAAAACTTATTTTTGATGAGATATATTTTCCTACAGAAGATTACGCTATGTCGCAGGCCAAGGCAACGGATACTTTCAAGTTTAATTTAAATAAATTATATAGCACCATTTGTAAGATACCAAATACAGACGAGATCACGCTTCTGCTCTATATGTTGTTACATCGGAATTCGAGTGTGAAGCAAGATATAATGAGGAGGCCCGACATACAGTTATTGGCAAGTAATTCTCTTTTCCCTTTCGGTACCCGATGAATTATATCTATATACAAGCTACTCGACGTGAAAATGTTCTCTCTTTTTCCTTGTAGGTAACTCCGATATTGCAAATATTGTATCACGCGCCAAACAACACGTCGCATCATATTTACATGTCTCTCATCATTCTCCTAATCTTAAGCGAAGATGAAACATTCAACAAACGGATACACCAAATTGTAAGTACCATTGATATTTTACTATCGAATCCCGCATATGACAATACGACTGACTGAGTATATTCTTTTCAAGATGCTCAAAGGTGTAACGTGGTACACTGAGAGATCCATAAGCGAGATATCATTGGGTGGGCTTTTAATTCTAGTTGTGATTCGTACGATACAGTACAACATGTTTAAGATGAGAGTAAGCGTGATATTTCCTTTATGTCGTGCATAAAAATAGAACCATGCATCTTGCGATAGAAATTAATGCGTCTTTTTCTCTCTCTCTCTCTYTCTCTCTCTCTCTCTCTCTCTCTCTCTCTCTCTGTTTCTCCGTCACTTAATTAGGATAAATATCTTCACACAAACTGTCTAGCAGCATTGGCGAACATGTCTGCCCAGTTTACGTCATTACATCCATACGTCAGTCAGAGATTACTGAGTCTGTTTGAGACCCTCGCGAAGAAGCATACGCGATTAGAAGCAAGAATACGAGCGGAAATACCGACTCGTGAGGAAAGCGTCATTAATTTGACCGTCAATGTGACTACTGTTAACGGCGTTACGAATACGGACACATACGTTACTACAAGCGTGAATCTGGTAAATACACGAGATATGTATTTACGAAGCGAATTCGGCATTTGTATAAAATACGGTCGTTCTAGATTCAAGATTTAACGATACTTGAGGAAGTCCTACGGATGATGTTGGAGATAATAAATAGCTGCTTGACCCACAGACTCGCGCATAATCCAAATTTGATTTACACCCTTCTATACAAGAAGGATATCTTTCAACCCTTTAGAACGCACTCCGCTTTCCAAGACGTCGTCCAGAACATTGACTCGGTAAGTTGTCGATTTTCAATCGCGCGAATAATATCGTAATCTTTTTCGGATTCCTATATTTGCATTCCCATATAAATAACATTGACGTATCATATTTTATATGCGTTATATCACAATAACCGAAAATGTTCGGAATGCATTTTGCAGGTAATCAATTTCTTTTCGTATAAATTGGAGCAGAAGGATCAGTCGCAGCTTGGTGTTAGTCAAGTGTTAGCCACGATACAACAAGGAACGTCGGAATGGCCGCGAGATCGTTTGAGGGTACGACAGATTGCTATCTATCCGTTAGCCATCTGCTTCGACTTAACGCAATTTGAAAAACTGTTGACGTATTCGTTGCAGAAATTTCCAGAATTGAAATTTAAGTACGTAGAGGAGGAGCAGCCAGAGGAGTTCTTCATTCCTTACGTGTGGAGCGTCGTTTGTCAGGGAGCGTTATTGCACTGGAGCGCGGAGAACATAAAATTGTTCTCACCAAATAACGGCGAGCCGACGATCATCGTTTGCTGATACTGAAACGAAGGATGCGCGCTGCTATAAATGTTGGAACGGATAATGTGGGATAACGCACGAAACCGTGAATCAATAATGAGACGAACAGGCGAACAGGTATAAATGATATTTTCGTTTCGATGAAGGAATCGGAAATGCAAAGAGCGAAAGCGTATAGAGAGACCGTGGCGCTTGTTAATCGATAATCCGTGTGGCGTCGAGGATGAATATTGCATAAAGAGCGTATCTCTACAATGGAGATATTATCTCAAGCGACATCGTTCTGGTCATATCACTTCTTTGTGCAATTGTTTTAATATTTATTATGAAATACAAAATACAAGATCGAGATATTTTAAGTGTAGTCATGTTCATTTCGGTGTTGAGCTTTATCTCGCGAGCTGTAAGAGAGGATTTTACGTTCTGCGAAATCGGACTGCACCATGTAGTCTTGTATCTGCGGATTTAAGTGATACGATGTGTATTATACCAATGAGAGGAGCGCAGCAACTGCGCATCGATGGGATTAGTTAAAGCTAGCGTGAATTTTGCATCACGAACGTTGTTACAGATAGATACAAGATAGATTAATCTTGCGTTTATTAGAGATACCGACTAATGTGTCGGTATATAAGAAGTCGTCAGAAACGAATATTATTTCTTTGGACGTTCGGATAACTCGGAGAAAAAAAAAATTTTCCTCGCAATATCTCCCTGCGTCCTGTAGAGCGAGTTCACAGTTTCCGCGAACGATGTAGTCCCAAAACGAAGAATCTACCATTTCGAGTTATCAATATGTAGCAACATATTGTATGTACGATTATCAAAGTTCTAATAAGTTACGTCTCCGTTACACGGCAGCCTAAACAAAACAGCATCGAACATTACTTTCGTTTGTGATCACGTGTCGCGTTTACACATGTCTGTACATAATTCCATGGAATGCGAAGGAGAGAATTGAGTTTCGATATCTAATTTAAACCGTCACAGCATAATATCCCGTGAAGCTCCCCGCTGTCGTTCGCGCCGTATACACAGCCGTAGCAAATGATTTTTATTTAATTATATACACGTGTATCAAATAAAAACTTCTGATATTTATAACAAAGGAAGTGCGTTGCAGCTCATTTCTTCTCGTTCATTCACGCGGCACGAGAGATTCCTGGAAATAGAAGGGAAATGGATTAATAGGACGCGAGAGAGCACGAGCAGGCGCAATGTAGGAGAGAATAGAAATGATTCTCACTGTCCATTTTTAACCGGCGGGTCGCCCAAGAGTCGCACGTCGCACATGGAGGAATAATCTGTTAAAAATACTCGGGGGAGGGGGGAGGAGGGAGAGGGATGCATTTAGTCAGCCGGGACGACGCGTGAGATCCGTCGACGATTGCGACCTGCCGGCTATGTAACGGCCAGTATCGCGTGTCGAATGTACATCTTTATTAAACAAATACAGTTGACGTCTTAATGTTATTTATAATGTCGTTATAGATAGTATTTTATTTCTCCTAGCCTGTGCAGCGTGTATATGCGGCCGCGCGTGATCTTGTATGTCGTGTATAGTTATTACCATACTATTGCTAATACTTCGTCCTTTTCTTTTCCTTGCCTTTTTTGTCTCGAACTTGTTCTTTCAGCTTGCGGGATTAACGGGATAATTTGACATTGTCTGTGCGTCGCGGTGCAGACGCGCCGAGTAACTCAGTGTGTCACGTTGAAAATTATGATTCGCCTTTGTGATTCGCTTTTAAACATTGCCTCAGCCACGCCACGGCTCGAAACATGTGTTTGTATATGTGTGTGTGTGTGTGTGTGTGTGTGTGTGCTTAGCATACAGATAGTATTTATTTGTTTGCTTATTCATTCATTTATCCATATTAATTAAATCCCTTAACTGTACTATACCGTTACTTAATCTTATTAGTTAACACACAATCTCTGCGATGGGAGGGAATTTAGTCGGCACGTAGTGAGGTTCCATTACGGCCTAGCGCTAATCGGTAGCTGATCGTTTCACTCATTACACCGTCGCCGTGCGATTCTCGTCGCTTGTCGTTTCTCCTTAAATGCCTGATCGTCTATCGTTGCGATCCCTTCGTGTTCTTCTTCAGGGCTTCCTCGTGCATACAACGAGAGACAATAACGATGTTCCGCGCGGGTTCCATGTCGCTCGGATAATTCGCTTATTTTTACATGTTACCCTTCTTTCTCGTGTCTAGCCGCGCTTTGAGCATTTAATCGCGATGCGTCCCGCGGCGAGCAAATAAATCGCTCGCGAAGATAAAACCTCGCGCTAATCTCCTTAACGAAATCCAAATCGCCAAACTTGCCTCGCCACGCACGGTCGGATCGCCGCTCGCGTTGCGCGCATCAATCAAAAATTCAATCAAATTTCATTAACGAGCGTTCTCGCTCCTTCCTGTGTCCGTGCCATGTCCCTGCGAATGTCTCACTTTAAAAGCAAGGTGCGACATCACTTCGCGCATCTTTCCGCTCGGGCTTTCCGCCTCGACCTGCCTCGGATAAGCTGGAATACTTGATAAGTTGGAATGGCACGAGCGACTTCGTTCCGCGAATAATCGTTATAATTTCCACATTTAGGCGCGCGCGCGCGCGTCTATGCATGCACGGTCTCGCTGTCCGTCGCGGATAAATTCCGTGTGCGTGTGTATGTGTGTGTACATGTGTAAAAGTCGATACGCGCCGGTGGCCGGCGTGTAACGTACGCTCCCGAAGAGAACGATGCCGCCCCGCCGCCTCGTTCAGCGGTAGCGACGCGGGCGAAGGGGGTGGGATGGGGGATATTAGCGACTCCGTCCCTTGGAAAATTTCCGGGGAACGTGATCCGCGCGTTACAACTCTCCCCCCTCTCCTCTCCCCCCTCCCGATTATAATGCCGAGTCGCCTTTTCTCAGATTTCTCCTGAAAATATTCTGCTGTCCACTTTTTGTTTTTTTGTTTTTTTGTTTTTTTTGGTACGAACGACGATAACGCAGGCGTACGAAGTACGAGAGAGACGAGAGAGGGGGAGGGCCCGCGGGGGCGGGAATATGTATATTTGTATAGGTAAACGTACGTACATACATACATACATACATACATGCATACATACATACCCGAATGGTGAGGGGAGGGGGTATCTGTGCAACCTGTGCACGTACACGCTCTGGCTGTCTAAACAAAATATATCGGTACATAACAAATTCATACCACTTTCCCTTCAGCCCTCTCTTTTCCCCTGTCTGTATCATCATCATTTGCAAACCGGCCTGGAGATAAATCCTTTACTTTTCTTCATGTATTTATATATGTATATACGTGTACATATACATTGTATGTATCATCTAATTGGTTTTTGCGTAGTCCTCCTTTTCCCTTTCCCTTTCCTTAATTAATAATTAAGCACAGCTCTGCGAAGCGCGTGCGAGCGCTCGTTCGCGTGTTGCGAGTCGCTTTTCCAGCTTACCGATTCCCCCGGACGCCGATCGAAGGAGAGCTTCGGTTCGTCCGGAAGCGAAGAGCAGCGAGGGGACCTGCACGGTTGGGGCATCTCTTATTCCGCGTTTGTCCGGGGATTTAATTTCAAGCTCGCGCGTGAAGGCTGCCTCCCAATCCCTGGTCGAGACTTGGCCCGTTATCAGGCGCAAATTGTTTTTTCGCCTTCGTTCGTT